>VZTG01009080.1:2052190-2146704 GCA_013397845.1 Melanocharis versteri
CGCCCTGCCGCCGCCGGCCCGGCCCCGGGGAGCGCTTGCCCCGCTATCCCAGCTCTGAATCGCGGCTTCTGTCTCTGCCCCTGCTGCTAAAAGTGCCCTGAAAACACAGCGGCGAAGTTTCTAGAGGGACAGATGGTGGGCGTGGGGCTCGGGACCCGCGCAGCTCCTCCGGGCTGAACTTGGCCCTGACAGGGGTAGCGTCTGGCTGGAGAGGGGACCGACTTCACCCTCCCCTCTCGCCAATCGGGACACTTTTCTCCCCCCAGAGCATCGCTATCCAGCACCGCTCTGCCCTACCGCCGAAACTTTCGGACCTTGCCGCTCCTTACGGCGCCTTTCGCCCCGGCAGCGGGGCCCCGCGGGCATCCCCGCCGGGCATCACCTCCGCGCCGCGGCAGGTGCGGGGCAGCTCCCGGCTCCCCGCTGCGGGCCCGGCGGCTGCCCCGTGCCGTGCTCCCTCCACCCCTCCCGGCTACTCCCCGGCTCCCAAGTTTCCTCCCTATCCGGTGGTGCCGCCGCTTTGCAGCGGCTGCTGCTGGGGCTCGGGCAGGGCGCAGCGAGCCCGCACGTCCCGGGCAGAGAAAGTTGTGAGGAAGCGAAGTGGGGGGCCGTCCATGTCCGCCGCGTTCATGCCGCAGTGTGGGACAACGGGACTCCATTCCCCGGGTTTGTCCCCGGAAAGCTGGAAGAGAGCTAAAGACCCATCTCTTTTTTTATTTTATTTTATATATATATATATATTTTTACACATCTGTTTTCGCTCCAGGGGTTCATTGCAATTGACAGGATTCTGCCAGTGCAAAAGCTACAAGCGCGGCTCTGACTGTGGCTCCGCTTGCGAAACGGAGAGCCTTTTGGGATGGAAGTTAATTACGCTGTATTTAATAGAAGTGGCTGGCGTGCCAGTCGCACACTCGGACATCCGTGGGCTGCACGCACGGCGCTTCCAATGCCCTGGGCTCCAAGGGCACTGAATACTCCACTTGTAAAAATTATATCCAGAGGCAGCTGACACAAAAAGCATTCTGCAGCTTCTTGTAAAGGAAAATAAAATCCCCCGTTTATTTCTGTGGCATTTCTGATGCCTATGTTAAAATGCGCCAACTCTCGTCGATAGTTCTCTTCCCTGGTGGTGTATTTTGTAAGGGACTAAGAAAATAAGTCCAGCCAGAAAGCGTGACCCAATCCAGGAAACACGTAGGGGAGCCCTGCGCGTCAGGATTGCTGCCTGCAAATTAAGGCCATTTGATTGCCAAACTACGGCAATCAAAGAAAATTCTTTCTTTCTTGCTCTAGTCTGGGAAGAAATTCGCAAAGAGTCCCAGTGGGAGGACCTAGCTTTTTTCTTTGGGGGGTAGCGAGGTGTGGAGTCCTTTACCTCTGAAAATGCCAGTGGTTATGCCAGGTTTAATGCCGTGGACAAGTTAAATTCCCCTTCAGGCTGGGGGGCTGCGGCTGGAGCAGACCGTCTGATGCATCCCTTGTTGAACCTGCTTTACGGAGTTGGAACAACTCCAGTTAACTCTAAGGAGAGGCTGGGGCGGCAGCGGCTGAGCTGGTGGATCGGCCCGTGGATCGTGCAAGGGCGGCTGGTGACACGGAAATGGCCTTGCCAGGGCGCACCGCCCCCCCATCGCTTGTTTCGCTCTTCTCAGTTTAATGACACCGGATTATTTCAGTTTCAAACGGGACTATTTCCAGGGGGGGGCTAACAGCGGGACTGTTACTCTGTCCCCACATGGGGTGTCACTTCGTTTCTAACCTTTCCATGGCACATCTTTCCTCTTTCTCCAAGGGAAGGGTGCCAATCGAAATATTTCATTGACAGCAGGAATATTCATGTCACTGGCAAGCCGTCTGTGAATAGTGTGGGACAGTTCACCCACCCTGCAGGTACCGCATGCGGGAGAGGCGAAGGATGGAGGGCAGCACGTACTTGGGAGCTTTTCCTCGCCTCCCCGCCGTGGCAGTCCAGGAGATAGGCGTCTGGAGCAGAGCGGCGGCAGGGGAGGTGACGCTGGTGGAACCGGGGGCCTGGCGGCTGGGGCGAGGCGGCTGCCCCGCCTGTAGGCCCTGGGCAAGGGGACGGGAGGCACATCCGTATCCGCCGCCGGGCCGAAGGCTAAGGGACGGGTACGGGTGAAGCGAGGCGCTCGTCCTTGCGGCGCGGCCTGCTCCAGCACCCCGGGGCCAGCACGGTCGGGGCAGGCGCAGGGGGAGGGGTTCCCCCGCTGCCAAGGCCTTTAGCCCACTCGGGTGACTCAGCCCCGGCCCTTCGGCACTCACGGCCCCTCCGGGGCAAAGCCCAGCTCGCCTCCTGCGAGAGCCCAGCCTGCAGCGAGGCGCGTCCCGGCGATGAGGGGGAAAAGTATAATGGGCTCAGATGGAAAAAAACTGTGTTTTCCTGGCACATGAGGAAGGAGATTTCGGTCGCAAGCCTGGAAAATGGTATTCTCTGAGTTTATAAGAGAATACTATTTCCATAACTGCTTAAAAAAACTGTTCCTTTTGAAACCCGGCCTGAAGCTTCGGCAGCTGAGGAGCCGAGCCGACGTGGTGGGGCGGGCGCTGCTTTGCCTGGCGGGGACCTTTAGACCGGCCGGTGTAACACGACAGAAAGTCTTAATTTACTTTTTTCCCTAATTTTTATCCCGTACGAGCGGGAAGAGGGACAGGCCGGACAGAGCCGTGCCCACGCCGCCACCGGAGCCCTTTGCAGGCGCCCTCCCGGTGAGTGGCGGCGGCCCGGAGAGGACCTTTCCCTCCCCGGCGCACGGACGCGGCCGGCAGCGTTCCGAGTACCGCTTTACTGCGCTTTTTATAGCAGCTGGCACTAGTGGGTGCTGCGACTAAGTGAAATAAATAATAAATAAATGAAAGCGGAGCCTCCTGGCTCACAGACGCGTCGTGGTGGGCACCCACGGAAGAAACCTTATCAACCCTCAGCGAAGAGGGGACACGCCGGTGTCCCCCCTGAGTGGGCTAGGCAGCCCTCCCTCCCCACTTCCCTCCCGCCGAAGCGCGGAAGCAGCCGCTCCGGGCCCCCGCCGTTATCGCCGGCCGGGAGCAGGTGAAGTCCCGCTCCCCGCCCACCGCCGGGCTCCCCATCCCGCCCACGGCGAGCCCTCGGCGGCCTGGGCTCTCCCCCGGTGCCGGGTCCCGCGGGTGGGGCGAGGGCTCCCCGCGGTGCACGGGCTGCGCTGCAGGGGCAGAGCCCCGGCGGGGGGGTGCGGGGGGGGCCGGGCACCGCGGTTGTTTGCATCGACCCGGAAACATCAACAGCGGGCGGGAGGGCGGATCGGAGGCGGCGGCAGCGGCGGCGGCAGCNGGTGCCGGAGCGTGGCGGGGGTCGCGGCGGGAGCCATGACGGGCGTGGAGGCCGAGCAGGAGTTTGACTTCGATTTCCTCTTCGAGTTCAAGCACAGCGATGAGGGTGGAGGTGGGTCGCGGCGGGGCGGCCGGGCGCCTCCGGGAGTGCTGGCGGCGGGATGCTGCCGGGAGCCCTCCTTGCGCTGCCCCGTGCAGGAGGGGGAAAGGCTACCTCCCCTCGCGGGGAGCGGGGCGGGGGAGCCGGCTATCCCGGCCGGAGAGGTCGGCCCGGCCCCGGGCGGCGCTTGTCGCCTCAGCCGCGCCGGGGAGCGGCGGGCGGGATAGAGTCCTGCTCGGGCGGCCGGCGCTCCTCCGGCGGGGCCCTGGCAGAAGCCGAACGAGGTGCAAGGGGAGACGACCCGGGGGGACGCCGGTGCAGAGTTTTTAGAAGTTTGGAGTTTGAGATACGCGGACCCCCGCGTTGGCCGCTCGCACGGCTTCCCCCGCTGGCTTTGGGTCTTGCCCGTGACAGAGACGGGCGGGTTGAAAACTCACTTCAGCCCCCTTTCCCCATCCCCCCGTGAGCCGGAGTTAGGCTCAGGGTTTAGCTTGAAGGTCATCCGCAAATAAAAATAACGGGCGTGAATTTGTCACGGGTCACAACTGTTCCCAAGTCTGGTGTCTCGGTTCGGCCGTCTGTTTTTATGGCTTTAAGCAATACTTGAGGTGGAAATGAGGCGAACAAACCTGGAACTGGCAGAGAGAGAAGGTTGCCGCTTCCTGGTGCGTGGTTAGCTCGCTGCGGTGTCGGTGATAGCGGGTCACCGTAAAGAGCTCTTGTACAAGTGGATGACTGAACGCTGCTTCCGAGTAGTGCTGTTTGCTCTGTGCCTTATCTTTTTGCCTGTAAATTCTAGCAGGTTTCCAAATTCTTGCCTGCCTAACACAACCTGCCAGGATATGAGTGAAGGTGTTTGCACCTTCCTAACTCTCCCCAGTTGCCCGCCTCTCTGGCACAATGTCAGTGTCCAGATAGTTGTTACGAGCTTCTGGTTTTTAGGAGAAGGCGGTTTTTAGAGTTTCGCACCAAGCTTTTCAGATGAGTGTTCTAGTGATTAGACATCTAAGTGTCTAAGGTGGAGGAGCCTAAGCAAATTAAGTGTCAAGGTCCTAGTCAGAGAAAAGTACCTAACTCCATTAGGCAATTTTGAGAGCATGAATTTAAACACAGACGTAGATGTGCCTTCATCTTCAGCAATGTAAGACAGCCCCCATCTTCTCTAAAGACCCTACAAGCTGCAGGTGTTCAGCATTCCTATTTAAAGTGTGTAAACAAAAAACGATGGTGCTAAGTGCCTTGCTGGATCAGCCCATTAATTATAGAAAGGAATGAAACTTGCTTGCTGTGAAATTAACCAGAGGAAAAAAAAGCAGTTTTTTAACTGCTACAAAGGGGAATGTAATACATGGAGGTGTGCTCACAACTCAGAAGGGTCCAATTTCTTGTCCTAGTTATACTTAACATAAGTGTGGATTTGTTGGAACTATTGCAAACCTGCACTGGTCTATCTGATACTGGAGTTTGGCTCAGGATGTTAAAATACATTATTGAATGTGTCTTGATAGTCATACACTGGTCCTGGGTGCCTCTGTGAATCAGTCATAACAGTGACGCCATGGCGAAGGATTACCTGCCTTCCATCCCCGTCAAGACTGTCAAAATATCCTACACAGCTACATTAGGTGATGCAGCATGTTATTTCTACCTGTCTCATTCACCCTGGTGAGGAAGACGTCAGCATGTTATAAATGCTGACTATGGATGTGTGTTTGATGAATTTTGTAAATATGGAAGTTTTGGAGAATGAGCTTTTTCAGAAATTGTAGCTGGTGGTTTTTAGCTCACAAACCCAGGGCTCTGTCCTGTTCCTAATTCTGGCTTTGGGGCTTTTATATTTGGTGGCCATATTTTCTACATGCTGCCTGTAATTTTAAGATACCTACATATGTTTGGAAGGCTTTGGATCTTGCATCTTTCTATTTTGAGTACTATTGTATGAGTTGTATGATGTTATTTTTCTTGGCCCTTTAGAAGTTGGTTTTAAAAAAAATGCCTAATAGTTTTAAAAGCGGCTATTCCTTGTCATGTGAATCAGGGAACTTGTTGCTGACAGCACTTGAGCCTGCCTTTTAGTAATTTTTTTAAACTAGATTCCAAAGGCTCGTTGGAGCTTTATATTGCCTATTCAGCCTGGGCTGCAGATCTCCAGCAGACTGCGGTGTTTGAATTTCACCCTAGTCATGCATTAGAATTACCATGCTGGGCTCAGGGTACTTATCCCTGTTACTTTGTTTGTTTACCTAGTTATTTTTAATACAAGATCTAAAACGCTGATTTTGCAGTCAGCAGAAGCAAAGCCCACCTGGTGGGTGCAGAGCTGGGGCAGCCTGCCGAGCCCTCTGTTGCCAGCCTGGGCTCTCCGGCTGCATGGTGGGGACTGGCTGGAAGTGATTACCAGCTGTGCCATGTCACCAGTGCCTTCCAGCTGTATGCCAGAGCAGGAGACTGTGGAAGGGTTTGTGGAAGAAGACCATAGCCAGTGTCGCAGCAGCAGTGTGATGCCATGGACATCACATTCCTCTGGAGCTGGAGGAAGCAGGGAAGGGGCTGAAGTTGCCCTGAAGGCACTACTCTAGACCCTTTCTCTGAGCTGATTTCTGAAACAGATGAGGTCTTACCGCTGTTGTACCATGTCAGGGTTTTTCCATGAAGGGCAGGAGGGAAGTGGTGGTGGTCGTGGCCAAGTGGCAGGGCACCAACAGAAGGGAACTGATTTTGAAAGGAGGGGATTCTGATCCCCTAGGCAGATCTGCACCTTGATGTGACCAATGCAGTTGGATTTTGTCAAGTAGCACCTCTTTTGCTGTATTTCCTGCCTGCCTGGTTGTTTGAATAGAGCGTGAAGCTGCAGCATGTTTTGAATAATCCGGTGTTATTTGTGGCACACTGCAGTGTAATTTAATGACCCTTCCTCAGCAAATGGCCAGTATCTGAGGGCAGACTAGAGAGCGAGTTCAAAAGGTGTTGTTGCTCATCATTCCCGACTGTTACCTGCCATGACATACATCAGCTGGAGCTGCTGTGAAGCTGCCACAGCACATTAATTTTTCCTAAGTACCGTTTACCTCGGTGTCGTTGCCAGCGAGAAAGGTGAGCGTGAGATCGCAGGTGGATGACACCAGAGAGGGCTGAGCTGATAAACAAGAGAAAGAGAATAGCTGGCTGTGCGGGTTACCAGCTCGGAGGCTCGTTTGCGTTTGCAGAGCTCCCTGGTTGCCTCGGGAATAGCAGCTGCAGTAATTAACACAGCTTTTCCGTATCTTCTGAGGGAAGGTGCGCAAGGTGACTGCCAAGGGAACTTGCCTCCTGGGAGGGAAAGGGACATGTTTCCTATGTGGACTGGCTGTGGCCACGGGGAATATAGAGTTTCCCTCTGTCCTGCAGAAAAGTGACGCTGCTGCCATAATAAACCTCGGGGAAGGCTGATGCATTGCAAGCACAGCTTGGGGCTGGAGCTGGGTGCATTTCCAGACTGCTGAGAGGAACCTGTACATCAGCGTTACCCAGACTCAGAGCTCAGCAGTCATTGTCCCTGATACAAAGGTTTTACTCTCTTTTCCCAGTAAAGTAAGAGATACTGGCATTAGGGCTTGCATGTCTGGCTCATGTGTCCTGGTGACACAGAGCCTCCCTATATCAGAAAGAAGAGAGATGATGATTCCTCATCCCACCACAGCTCAGAGCACCAGGGGCATGTTGTCCTTGGTTGAAGGCTGCCCATCTCCCCCATGGGCAGCCCACCAGTATCTCTGGGTGGCAAAAAGAGTCATATATGTACCCCTGGGATGGAGGAGCAGAGCTGAAGGAGTCCCTTCAGCAGGCAGACAGTGAGGTGAGGCAGAGATGATCCCATGTGGGACCAGCTTTGAGACTCTGGTCCCTGTAGAGCAGCAGGGATGGAGGTATGCAAAGGGCACGTTGTTCCCTGTGCTCAGTCAGGGAGCCCATTGGCACCGGGCTGTGATGTGATCTGTTACATTCCAGGTTTTCTACAGTGGCTGTGCAACTCTGCTCTTGCTTTTATACACCCAGCACTGTAAATGGTTGGAGAGCTGGCCCAGAGCACGCTGCTGGCAGCGCTTGATGTGGCGTGCGCAATAACCAGCAATTTCAGTGGAATTTCAGCTGTCGCTGAGTAGTGAGACATCCATGTTTATCCTTCACCTGGCCTCTGCCAGTTGGGCTGGAGGATAAGTGGTCCCAGAAACCAGAGCAGGTCAATAGATCCATCTTTTTCCAAAATCCTAGTTAACTGGAACCAGTTGGAAACTTGCTGTAATGGAAATTTCAGTTGTGTATAATTTTTTTAACAGAATGCAGTTGATCTTTTTCTTTGCTTTAGTCTGCCTCCACTTTTGTTTTTTTGTCCAGTGTTCTTTGTGTATTCCAACTTTTCAGGGAGGGAGTTAGGCTCGCTTATGTAAAAACACATCTCTTCAGTTGTATCTCTGAGTGCTGCAGTCTCCCAGAATCCTGAAACAATGTTGTTTGAAGTTCACCTAAGAAGCATGTCCCCAAGACCAACTCTGTGTACATCCCCCATCCCAAAATATCTTGTCTCGTACTGTTCAGTTAGTGGCATTTTCGGGGATGCTAGTCTGCAGCCTCTCCCCCAGCACTGCACGCCTGTGGGCTGAGTTGTTAAGGAGAGCTGTGCTTTTGTGTGTTGTGCCATGTCCCTCCATTTCAGCTGGGTATGTTACTAAGTGGGTATGTTTGTGCAGCACCTCATGTCATTCTTTGTTGTTTGTTTGTTTCTTCCAGAACACTATAATTATGCATCTTCAAATGTAAATGCTGGCTTGCCTCTAAATGTGGCGCATTCCTCATTGTCAACTCCATGTCATGGCCTGCAGACATCAAATCCCGTCATTTCAGTTGTCCCATCAACAAACCATCCCTCTGGATATGGAGGACACATTGACAGCGGGGCCTCCGAGTACTACCTGCCGCCAAACATGAGACCTAATGGAGCTCCAGCGCTGGAGAGCCCCAGAATTGAGATCACGTCTTACATGGGATTGCATCATAACAACAACCAGTTTTTCCATGATGAGGTGGAGGAGGCCATCCCAAACGCCAAGCGGTCGCCTTCCACTGCTACTTTGAACTTGCCGAACATCGAGGCGTACAGAGACCCATCCTGCCTCAGTCCAGCAAGTAGCTTGTCTTCCAGAAGCTGCAACTCCGAAGCGTCTTCCTATGAGTCCAACTACTCGTATCCATACACTTCACCTCAGACCTCTCCGTGGCAGTCCCCATGTGTCTCTCCGAAGACCACCGACACAGAGGAAGGCTACCAACGCAGCATGGTGGCCTGTACTTTGCTCAGTTCCCCAAGGCACTCTCCATCAGCGTCTCCCAGAACGAGCATCACAGAGGAGAACTGGCTGGGAGCTCGCAACTCCAGGCCTCCATCTCCCTGCAACAAGAGGAAGTACAGCCTCAATGGCCGGCAGACCTCCTATTCCCCGCACCACTCCCCCACTCCTTCTCCGCAAAACTCGCCGCGGGTGAGTGTCACGGATGACACATGGCTGGGGAACACAAACCAGTACACCAGCTCCGCCATCGTCGCTGCCATCAATGCCCTCACCACTGACAGCACCATCGATATGAATGATGGGATTCCCATCAAGTCGAGGAAGACCGCCATTGATCACACCCCATCCATGACTCTCAAAACTGAACCAGCTGGCGAGGATCACGGGACCATATCGCCAACTGCCGATTTGTCACCAGAAGACTTCTCCAGCTTTCAGCACATCAGGAAAGGAAACTTCTGTGAGCAGTACCTGTCTGTGCCACAGCATCCCTACCAGTGGGCCAAACCAAAGCCTCTGTCTCCGACATCCTATATGAGGTAAGGAGCGCCAACTTAGAGGGCAATCCCAGTAGTATCTTTATTGCGTGCTTTTGTTTCCTCCTTCCCCTTCCTGTCTCTGCTTCCTGCCAAATCTGCCCATCCACTCACTCCACTTAACTGTGTCTTGTGACACTGCCTCTGTTGTTGGTGTGGTGTGACCACGAGTAAAGCCTTGAAGGGTAAAAGAGGCTGCTCTAGGTGCTGGCTATGCATAGATTGTAACCAGTTATCCACTTTCCGGGGGATAAGCCCCAGGCTGGGCAGTCTGGAAATCGGGCATTCAGAAGCTCAGGGAGCAGGAGAATTTGGTGCTGTCAAACCTGTGGCTCTACTTAAAGTTTATTACGCCTCAGTATTTTTATATTGCTGGACAAGGATATGGTCTCATTATGGTGACTGTTGCGGGGCTTTTTCATTCATGCTTTATGCACAATGAATACAAGCTAAGTAAGAATATGGTTCTTTTGTGCATTATTTCAGCTTATCTGAAATTATTTCATCTCATCTGAAGGCTATCTATCTATCTTTTTCTGTCTCTACTGGACCGTGATTCTCTGGTTTTTTCCGTCTTCCCCACTACTTCTGTTTAAAGAAGAAAACCTAATTTTTCAGCTGATAGTTGTTCGATCTGTTCATCAAATTTATTTATCACAAAAGGGCTCTGGGTAGGAAGCAGCACAGAATAGCCAAAATCTGAGTTACATTCATTGCATTCTCTTTCCGTCTCAGTTATAGACTTTATTTTGGAGTCTTCTGGAAGCCGTGCCAGAAGCATGTGGTGCAGGAACATAGTTCAGCTTTCCAAGGGTTAGTAGGCTGTTCTGGTCCCTGGTTGTGATGGTCACCCCCTTTCCTCCTTCTCCCCAAGCACACCTGGCTTCTTGCTCTTGACAGTGAAGCTGCCTTTCTCAAAATGAAAGCAGTAAGTGTGTAGCTGAAATGTTTTAATTAGAAATGCCTTCTCTGGTTCTCAACCTTGTCAGTCTCACCTTTCTTTAGCCAGCACCTCTCTGCCATGTGCTGTCTCCTAAAACTGAGGTGGAATGGTCCATGGCTCTTTGTGTTACAGCATACTCCCCTTCCTCATCATTCTCCTCTTCCGCATTGCCAAGCTCCTTTCAAGACCCTGGCTCAATTCAGCACTGGGAAACACAGCAACTCCTTTGGGTCTGGCCACCCAGAGTTCAGCACTCACTGCCTTTCAGAGCTGAGGTGGAGACTTCTAATGCCAGGCAAATCCTTCAGAGCCTTCCCATTTACTTAGAAAAAGCCTTTTATGTTCACCCACTGCAGTGCCAAGTAGCCCACGCTCATCAGAGAGGCTGGCCCTTGGCTGTTGTGTCGGGGGCAGCTTTTTGCCGACGACTTCAAGGGCAGGAATAGGACAGTTTGACCAAATAGGCTTTTATCTTTCCGTTGCAGCGAGCGGCCGTAGGCGCTGTGCCGCGGTCCGTCAGGAGGCACCCGGTGTGCCTGTGCGCTAACACAAACAAGAAAGGTGAAGTGCACAGAACGAAGCCCCACTATGTTGTGTATTTAACATTTTTTCCACTGTTTTGGTCTTGTATAAAATATGTTTCCTGGTTTGCAATATGTTTCCATGTGATCTCATTAACTCGTGCTCTAGGGCAGTTGGAAGTTACTGTTGAAATGTGATTTTTAAGTTATTTTACCAATCAGATACACTGACAGTGCTTCCTTCCACCAAAAATACCTCTCGTTTTATGTATGTGAAAGTGCTGGGCAACTGAGCACGGACGTCAACAGGATCACAGCCTACGCAACAGAAACTGTTATTTTAAATCTTTCCAAAAAAATTGGTTAAGAATTTGTCACAACAGAGCTGGATTTTTTTCCTGTTATGTTACACATCTGCTCTATTTCAAACGCGAGGGCTGGAGGGGTGGATTCCAGCAAACAACTCGGGCTCCAAAATCTACCCGGTCATAATGATTTTGAGATAACCAGATTTGATTACCTCCTCTGTCTCTTCCTGAAAATGCTGTACAGTTTTCATCAAAAGCCAGCATGCCTTGGAAAATCACTGACGCCTTTCCCTCCCTCTCTTGCATTCCCATCTCTTTGGGAGCAGGAGGGAGCAGGCTCAGGCACACCATGAGCTGAGTGCTGTCTCCTTTTCCAAAGTTTTATAGCGAGCATCAGTCTAGAAGGGAAACTGCATTTCGCTATTGTTTCTAAAATTGATTATGTTTTTAATTTGTCGTAATTATTGTTCAGTCCGCTTTAGGCTTTTCAAATCCTGGAGCAGGGGAATAATAAGAGTATATAATGAGAGTATAATAATGCCTGCCTTAACAGAAATAGAGTCTTTATGTGTTTCGTGAGCTCGGATGCTCAGCCCGGTCCCCTGGCCGTGGGCTGTTTGGTGCAGATCTGGGCTCGCACATCTCCCTTCAGACTATGAACATGGGACTATTGGCACACGGGTGCAGAGGATCACAGAACAGGGTGGGAGGGTNTGCAGTCCTCTAGTTGCAGCCCAGGACCTTGCACCAAATCTTTGAAAGCAGAAAATACTTAGAGACCAAGCAGAGATTTCAGGGGAAGCATTGGAACAAACCCTGAGGTAACAATGGGAATCATACCTTTTCTAGGTCAAAATGAGTTATCTAAATATACCAGTCTGCCTCAAAGGTCTTGGAGGTAAATCATGGTGCAGAGAGTCCAGAGGTGGTCTTTGTGAAGCTCTCTTTCAACTTTTATCTCCAAGATCTTTTTTGTTTTGTTTTGGTATTTGTGCATTGTGCTGTCTCACTCATATGCAACAAGTTTCTGTCTGTAGTCTTTCTCTCAGAGTTAATGCAGCAAATAATTTTAAGAGGAGCACTCTACTGGGCAGTTATTGTACAAGCAGGTGATGCTCTGTGTTTCTCAAGCCCTGTGTCAGTGGTGTTCCTTCTGTGCCGTTTCTCCATCTCCCTTAAGTGCTGTGTAATGCAGAATGTCTTGTGGGCAAAAATGTCAAAGCCAAAGTGGAAGTACAGGACTGGACTCCTGCCCTCGGCTATGGGGGCACTGTTAGTGACTATTTCCAAACTGAAATCCCATTTTTTGTATTCTGTACCTGCTCATAAGCAGGTCCTAAATCACCCTATATCACAGCAAAAAGTGTAGGCGCTCACCAAAGTGCCATGTTTCTGAGTATCTTGCATATTTTACATGACTTCCTCTTCACCTGCTGTATTTGACTAAACACTGAAATTTCCTGGAGGCAGTTTCTTGCTCTTTGAAAAGTGATGCATTGTAGTTATATCAAGTGTTATCAATTTAATCCAAGGAGTGTGTTGGCCTTTAACACTTGAGTTTGCACTAAATATAGTGTTTTTCAAGAGGAAGAGAAATGGTTGGGTTTGTTGGTTGGGCGTATGGCACGTATGAGGTCTACCACACCAAAAGGAGTTTCCAGGAATAGACAGGTGACTTTTAAAAGCTCCCTGTGGTGTTTTCTTCCACAATTTATATTTTTTAACAGTCAAAAGCTATTTTCTTTAGCTGCAGTCTCTTTTTCAGCCTCAAAAATACGCATGTATGTTTTTGACCTCACAGGCACGTGGTCCTGTAGTTTTACGTATGAAGACTGAAGTTTGTACCTAGAGAATGTATGGTTGGATACCTGTCTGCAAGTTGCAAAAGCACATTTGACTTTTGTCTGCATCAATGAGCTTTTTTGGGATTTTTTGTGGATTTTTTGGATTCTACTTTTAGGACTCTGACAGTATTAAACTCAAGCGTGCAAAAATTTTGGCCCCAAACGATATGATTTCCTTACAAACTGTGATATTAAAATGTTGCAGACATTTTTCTTCTTTCTTTTGATTCGTGAACCTTTCAGATGCTTTTGATTTTGCGGGGGTGATTTTTTTGTTTGGTTGGTTGCTTGGTTTTGGCTTTTGGTTTTTTTTTTTTTTTAGAGGTGTTTTGTTCCAGATCATGAGATAGAGGGCAACCCTACTTGGGAAAAGTTGGGTTTCTCAAGAAAAAGGCACCAGCAATCTTATGATGAGATGAGATGAAATGAGATGAGATAGTCGGCAGTGCAGCACCGGATTTGCTGACCTGTGCAATCCATGGCAAACTTGCGTGTTTACGGCAGGCGAGAGGAAGTTCCTCAGACAAAGCAAAGGCAGGGCTGTCTGGGCAAGACTCACTGAAGTGGGGACTTGCGGCTGTGTGGCACTGACCATCTCCTGGGACTCGTTAGTGTTAATTGAGGGGCTAGTGCTGGGAAGTGGACAGGGAAGAGCCCGAAATGCCGCTAACCTTTTTCTCTTTTCTGCTATATTCCTGCTGGATAGGGATATTTGAATGCTTTCTACACGTTTGGCATCACATAGCAGTGACTTTTGATTACTTTTGCTTGCTGTACCATAAGGCTGAAGACTCCTTGGAAGCCTGTCTCAGTAAACTGATATATTTTTGTTTGTTTGATTTAATCCTCCCCATGCTTTCTCCCGACTGTTTTTCAGTTCATTCAAGCAACCCTATGAGCATCTTATTAAGTGCCTTCCTTCACCAGCTCATTTTAACACCCCAGGATTCTAAATTCAGAATAAGCAGAAATGTGATGCCAGCCACTTGTTATCTCCATTCCTGCAGCAGTAGTTTCTTGTCCTTTCTCTAAGCCATCAAATGTGAAACTTCCCATGCAAACCAATCTCTGAGTGTGAATTTTTTAGGACAGTAGTGTGTATTATGTGGGAGAATGACGACGACTCATGTTTTCAGACTTCAGCATAAGGAATTCCAGTGCACCTCGTGCACTTCATGGAGGAGCTACTTGCTCCACATGCCAGCAAAATACAGCCAAATCTGGGGTGGGACACAGCATCTATTTTAACAGCTCACAGCCAGATTGCTTAATTGTCAGACAGGAAATTTAAAAAAAAGAGTAAAATCTGCCCACATTAAGTCATAGGTGAAATATAAAGCAGGTGTATTTTTCTGACGACAGTCAAGTTGATGGACACGTAGCCATCACCGTTGTTTTCTTACTCTTTCAAGATCACACACAGGGATCTTTCACAGGCATCCACTTCGATGTGAGACGAGTAATAAATAATAAATCGTAACCATATTTGCATTTGGTGCAGAGTTGGAGCAGGTTCAGGCCAGCAGCCCGGTAGAAGTTTCAGCAGCCCTGTGGTTTCTCTAGTTTGTATTTTTATTTCTATAGGAAAACTCCTTGTCAGAAAAAATGAAGTTTAGCACAGGGCACCCAGTCTCAGCTGTACTCCTTCTAGGTCACTCACTTTACTTCGGGTACTGAAAGACACTAAGCATCTTCTCCTTCTAGGCAGTGGCTTACGCCACTCTCAGGCAGCTGTCTGGGGTAGATGACTCCGTGCTGTGGTACTTGGCCAAGAGCAGGGTTAGTCCCAGGGTGAGACTGGCAGTTGTTCTTAACTTTCTGCAGTTTGGGACAAAAATGTGAATCTCTTTTTCAAGTGGCCTTGGGCACCTAATAGCTAAGAAAGCGTAATGGTAACTAAATTCCCAAATGGATAGCAATCATGTGAAAATGGAGCTTAAACACCTTTACAAAGTTTAGCCGGAGTTTTTGGCTTTGTTTCCTCCCTGTCTATATTCCAGTGGGCTGCTTAGTATCTTTCTTTTTTTTTTTTTCTGTTTTTTTGTAACTTGATAAATCTTTCTGCTAAAGGCAGAAGTCAGCCAGACTGGATAATCTGTTTTTGATTTAATCATATTGTGTATCTGGTGTATGCAAAATAAATCACTATTCATCTGGTTTTTAATCTGATTTATGTAGGACAGAGTTATATTGAGCCAGTTTTCTACAGCCTAGCACCAGGTTTTGTGAACCTGCCTTGAAGCAACCATACCTCATTACAGCATTTAGGAGGACGACAGTGAGATTTATTAGGGCGCAGAAAGGAATGGGACAGGTTTTCAGCTGGTGGAAAATGTGATCTGAGGGAAAAACACTGATGTGTATTTGATAGGAAGACAGCATGAAGACCTTTCACTCCTCTTCTTGACTGCTATGGTGAGGCTCTTCTCCCCTCCACGTGATGCTGGTTTGATGCGGTAGTTTGGGCCTTTTCAAATTGGTATTTGCAGCAACCAGATTTGATTTTACTGCTACACCATTTGCTTGGTGGCTTTTTCCTTTAACCACATTTAGCCGCAGGAAATTAAGTGCATGATGGAGATAACCTAACATAGGAAATAGCTCTGACAGCCCCAGTCCATGACACTGCTAAATGCATCACTTTGCTTCCTTTATCAGGAAAATTCCCATTAATTATCAGTTTATAATTGGGCAGGTGGTGCTTTGGAATTTTGATTGTAGATTTCAGGCGAACAGCAAACTGTGTTTTTATTTTCAGACTTTATTTGAGAACATGAATTTTGCAACTTAATTATACTAACTTTTTCAGGTGCTGATTTGAAAGAGGGGGGTTGCATGTTTTTGCTTTGGTTCTTTTTTTTAAGGAGATGTCATTAGGTACAAAACTATCACTTCTGTGTATCTTAAAAAAAACCCCACCCTCTTCACTTGAGGGCTACATGCTGTCAGTCAGAGTTGTCCTTTTTAATTACGTGTTAAAAATTTCTAATTTGATAAATGTTGTATCCTCAGAAAAAAAAAATCCATCAAGTGAGAATTTACCTAAAACCAGAAACATCTGTTTAAAAATGTGTGCTGATCATCACCAGGAGAGACACAGCTGTTTTGCTCTACTCTTTGTCATTTATCATTAGCCAAATATGCTTCATCCAGAATTTTTTTTTTTGGACTAAAATATGTGTACCTAAAGTGCTAGGCAAAGAGCACTGGCTACATACAATGGCGATTTGTCCATAATTTTCTGCTGTGTCTTTGTTCCTTGTATGAGTGTGCAGTAGCAGAAGAGCTTCCCCTCACCTCCAGAGTGGGCCCTGGCCATTTTGGGGGAAAGGCTTGCACAGGAGCTCAGAGGGTGCAACATCCTGCCTGTAGCCGAGGCAGGGGCTTCCATGTGTGGAGGGGCAGAAGGAAAATTCAGGGTTTGTCCCTGGCAGGATCTTGCCAGTGGAGAGAGTGCCCCCCTGGCTACTCCAGATGTTCGTGGAAGCTCGGAACCTGCATAGAGACGATGTCTTTCTTTTAGATGAGCTCCCACTTAGGATGAGCTGGGATGGATACTTCTCTTCCTCTCTGTTATTGGGCTCCATGTCCTGAAGGCTGGAGAACAAAATAGCTGGAAGTTTGGAGCCTGCAGCTTGCCAGTGAGCTGTCCTGGGGTAGCAGGAGCAAAGGTCCTCAGGGAGCAAAGGTCCTCATCCAGGATGGGACTCGGTGGCTCCAGCTGACCCCTGCAGTGTGTATAGTGTGTGTCCATATGCATGCAAATACATGGCTCAGATTTGTAAACAATGAAGAAAGATAATGTAGGGAAACTTAGCACCACCTGAAGTCTCAGCAGCGCATATGCACACAGGCAGTAGCAGATGTGAGTTCAATATGCTCATGATACAGGGCTGGGCAAGCCCTCACAAAAACCCAAAAGGCGAAGCAAAAAACCTCCCCGTGCTAGTGGTAGGAGTCCTGATCTGCAGTGGAGCCAGCAGGGCTGCCTTGGGGAACGTGAGAGCTGTAGTGCCTGAGAAGCCACAAGTGCACTGAGTGTGGATCATTGGGATGGTAACATGGAGTATCCAGCCTCCAGCTGAACATGTGTTTGTAGTATATCCGTCCAGTGTGGAAGCTCTTGCACATCCTTTCCCTCTCGGGCAGCTCATTTCAGCCGTGATCCCTGCTGCTCAGACTGTCCTTGATCCTGGGCTGTAGCAGTGAGGCAAGGATCCAGTAAATCCCCAGTGCCCAGACTCCTCACAGGTTGAGGAGAGCTGATGCACCCTCATCTTCAGGCTATGGTGGCACAAGTCCTCTCGCAGTGCCAGGAAGCCCTGGCCCATGGCACCTATAGCGGGTTGAGGGCCATGATTTTCTGCTTACTGGTTGTCTCCTCCAGGCTGATGGAAGAAGTAATAAAGTTTCGCGTGAAAGGGCAGGGGACTGTGTTGCACTTGTGCTGTTTAGCTACTTGTAAAGACTTTTGAAGGACACTCAGTGAAGAAAATTCACCAAAGAAAAGAATATAGACTGGGCATAAAATTAGTGTTTTAATTGTGAAGCTTATTCCTTCAATTTTAAGATTAATAAGTCTGTCTCAGGGCTGCTGTTTCTACTGTCCTTGTTTCTTTTCTTTCAAAGCATTAACTTGGCATTTCTTAGAGGTCTCCCAGCTATTTTCAAGTGTGGTTTTATACTGGAAGAGGGTTTCTAAGAATGCCACTTCCCCACCATTGCATGCTGCTGGGCTGCCTGATGGTAATGAGTCTTTAGTATTTTGGTTAATTGCAGAGTCAGTACTGAGCCAGAAGAGTGAGCTGCATTTTCTGCAGGCTTGCTCATCACCATCAGTAGGATTCATAAGCAAGTTCTGGCTTCAGGGCTTGCTGCCTTGCAGTGCATTAACCCAAAAGAGATCAGCTTTGCTTCGAGGCTCTCAGACATGCTTTGTGTTGGGAATGAAGCAGGGAAATGACGTTTTTTTCTTCTTCCTACCCCCTGTAAACAGAGCAGATTTGTTGAAACCCATTAGATTCATTAAATGCCAAACTAGTTTGGCATTCACTTTCACAGCAGAAATCTTCTTCCTGAAACTCCGCTGTGTCTTTCTGCCTTTTTTTCTTTTGCTTCGAGAGTTCATATAGAAGATATTTATGTAATCCGTGTCTTAATAATTTTCAGTTTTGGATACAAATCAGATAGCATCTGGGCCAACAGATATGCTCGACCCATAAATCTTCCTAGAATAGCCATTAGCTTCTAAATTACTTATGTCATGCATTATCCTTATCGATGAAATTTTAACTGTAAGATGGTGAAGGATGAACTGCGAGACACGGTGTCTAAAGTAATAGTGCTGGCTGCTAGTGATTTTTGATAGTGTACTTGATGTTAATTTTTAATCTGTTTTCCTTTCCATTGTAGCCCATCCCTGCCTGCTCTTGATTGGCAGCTGCCATCTCACTCAGGACCTTACGAACTACGTATCGAAGTGCAGCCGAAATCCCACCACCGAGCTCATTACGAGACAGAAGGGAGTCGAGGGGCTGTGAAGGCATCTGCGGGGGGCCACCCCATTGTGCAGGTACCAAACCGTGTAACGAGCAGCGCAGGTTGTTTTTCTCTGCGCTCTGTGGCCAGTGCCATTTCTTCTCTAAAACCAAAATGTAGTGGGAGATTTTTCCTGTCCTTAGAGATTCCTGCATGTGAACACACCTTAGAGCATATTTTAAACTGGGTGGACCAAGCCTTTGGTGAAAACAATGCAAGAGCAATGTGAATACAGAGCGAGTGGATCACTGCTCTGTCCGTGTAAGATTCAGCAAGTGTTCAGCTGGCAAGTGGTGACCATGGACCTATTTGTGCAGTCAGACTCCAGACATGCGGTTTATGCTGAAATCAGCTGGGGACGTGCCTCAGTACATTTAGTCCTTAACTTGCAGTTGGATCTAATCAGAACTGTGAATTCATGTTGGAGTGCAGAGCTGTAGCAGTGATGTAGGAGTATGTCACTGGTTTGGATGTTGCAGGGAGTTCTGAGCAAAGGCTTTTAGAGTTTCTTCTGTTCAGTTCCTAAAACCCTTCCAGCTGCTCTGGAAATCATCTGAGGTCTGAATCTAGTTCCATTAATTCTACCAAGCTCTTTAGTTACTCTGTATAAAGCATTCATTTAATAACATTCTAAACTGACCCTTAATTCATTTATATGAGTAGTCTCATTCATTTTTAAAGGACTTTGCTCAGGAGTAGGAAGAACAAGATTTGGCTGCTTAAAACAAAAAAAGAAAAAGTAGTGGGAGAGAGTGGGAGACAGTGCCTGTCCCTCCTCAGCTGCTGCTTTCTCACCCAGCAGTTAAACTCCCAGTGCCTCCCATCAGGGTTGTGACCCTCTGTGCAGCAGAGCCCAGGTTTTGTTGCTGCCCAGATGCCACAGGACCCGTGGATGCCAGGGCACTGCTGCCACGCTCGCACTGCTTGGGCTCGTGCCACAAGCCGTGCTGCAGGAGCAGTGGCTTGTTGAAAGCCCGAATGGCTCAAGATGATGTACGGACCACACGTGCAGGGCTGTGCATGTTTGTTTATTTGCTGTAACCCCCTGTTAGCAAACACATCTCTGGAAGGAACGGTGGGAGGCCGGGATGACACTGGGCAGAGAATGCTGCTGTGTAAATGTGTGCTGCTGCCACAGCTGGAAAAGGAAAGTGAGGGGAGTTGTCGGCAGCAAACACACTTTAGCTCTGCCAGAGCTCGTCAGTGACATGGGATTGTGGAAGTTGTCTGCTGGAAGGTTTTAGCAGAACATTTGTGAATGATATTAAAGAGGGGCTTGTGGCAGACATGCTTGTTGACGATTAATGCTTACTCTGTTTGTGGCTTGATGCAAGGAAATGCAAATGAGGAGGCATCAATTTGCAATGGCCAGCTTGGCACTTAAAGTTTCTTACGTGCCTTTCAGAAAGACTGAATGTGATGCCAACATTTAATTGGACTAAATGTGTCCAGACATTTCCCCTCTCATCCCCTGTCCCGGTCTGTCAGGAGTGAGCATGCTGCTTCCAAACACAAACAAGTGTCAGAAGAGAGGAGAGGAAATTACAGAAGGGCATGAAGGGAGAGGGGAGGAAGCAGACGGTCCCAGCCCTGTCAATTGGCTCTGCCGGCTTAATAAGGATTAATGTATTTTTCAGTTCTCTTATTCCAACCTGAACATCCTTTTCTCCAAAAAGAGCAGGAACATAAAGAGGTGCAGAAAAAGCTTCTCCGTGCTGACATGGCCATCATGGCCAGTTATCTGTTTGAAGAAATGCATAAAAGTCCTGACTTAGACCAGAGGTGAATAGATGGATGGATTAAAAGTACTTCCAAAAAGAAAGGAAGTATTTATAAATGATTTTTGTAAGAGAATTAGTAAGTACTTACAAATAAAGAAGTACCTGAAAAACAAAAGTATGTATAAATAAATGGAGGAGGAGGAAATCTAGGGAGTAATTTCTGTTAATCTGGTGACTGACAAGACCTGAAAAATGCATCTCTGAATCAACATGTTTCCAGATGTTGCAGCTGTTTGGGTCAGGTTTGATTTATCCCACTAGGTTATACAGAAAGGAGCCCAAGTTTTGAAATTCAAACCCAGATGCGAGCTCAAACAGAATCTGAGTGTCTTCAGGCGAGAGATTTTGGATCAAGCTTTTCGCTCTTTAATATTTCTGGTGTTTTCTATTCTGTTGACTCAGGGAAAACTCTCATAAAACTGCTTTGACCTCTTGTACTACCCTTTTGTGTTACATTTTTTCCCATGTTGATAGTCAGGTCTTTCTTATGTCCGTACTTTGGGGAAACTTGCTTTAATTCTGCTGTTGTTAAAGCTCTTCCCCTTTATCTTCACTGAGAAGAGAACATGGATGAGTTCTTTCTTCTCTCTCTGTTAATTCTCTCTCTTTGTTTCAAACCCACTTTCGTTGGCATCTTGCTTCCCAAACTAGGAGATGTTCTCACATTAATACCTCCAGAAATCTGTTGGGCATGCTAAGGCAGAGGAGACGTAAATCCAAAAAGCATCCACCGTTCATGGCGTGGTTCCCAAGCAAAATTGCCAGGAGGTTGCTTTCTCTGCAGCCAGAGCAGGTTTATTTATTTTTTCCAGGCAACATTAGCTTCCTTGCTGCTGATCCATCTCTTGTTTTAGGAGGTGGAAGGTCTGAGGATCAAAGGTTTCTGAGGCAAGCATGCTGGATGAGGAGAGCAGTGATGTAGGAGGGCAGGAGTCTCTCATAGGTATGAGATGAAGCCTAAGGTTGGAGACTGGTTTTCTCCTTGGCTCCTCCAGGCTGTTGACTTTTCTGTCAAAGTCAGAGGCCACATGTAAAGAGAGGGCCACATGTAAAGCTGGGGACCTAGCACTGTGTGAGATTGCTTTTCTCTCCCAAACTTGAGCATGGGAAGGGGCAGGCAGAGCAGAGCATGGCAGGCTGCCTGAGGAGTTCATACTGACCCATGCAAAGGGCAAGCCTGGTGGGTGCTGGGGGCTGCCTCTGGCAGCAGTTGTGTCCACCACTTTCTCCTTATCATCTCTGCATTATGTATGGGACTTGCTCACTGGAAGCTCCCATGGGCCATCTCCCAGGCATATTTCATGCCAGCAGGATTTCCTGTGGATTTCCTTCTGTGGAATGGCAGCACCTTCCCCACTGCTCTTAGGAATGATATGGTTTGGAGCTCTTCAAGTTGCCCGTGAAGGCTCATGAGCCTGGTAACACAATATTCCTCTCTCTAACCTTTCGCTTTTGCCTGTTTGGGTGTTTGGCTGCCATAGCAGCTCCAAGCTATCACTGTTCCCGATTGCTAAACGTTTGGAGAGTGGGATGAGCCGGCGCACCTAGCAAGCTAAAAATGCTGCGGAGGACTGGCAAGCCAGTGGTGCTGGGGAGCGGTGCTGGTGAGCTCACGGCTGGCACTGGCTTTCACCCCTTGGCTTGGGGAAGTATTTTGCGAGTTGCTGTTGCCTTTGGTGATTTCAGACTGGAGTACTCCCACTTCTGAGTCAGAACAGGAATGGTGCCCTGGCTGGCATCAGGCAGTGGGAAGCTGCATGTTGTGTCAAGTGAGGGTTAAACCTGGGACCACTCTGAGGAGCAAAATCCTGTCTGTTAGCATCCTGCTGGCACCTACTCCTTCTCAAGAGTTCATGGCTGGGGTGAGGATTTTCTGAACAAAGCAAGATGAAGTGGATGGGGTATTTAGGAAACCCACAGCATTACATAGCTACAGACACATTTTAAGTGAGGTGAATTTAATTCAAGGGGTTTACATCCAGAACATCTTAAAAATGTCCTCTGTTTGGACCTATCTCCCATTCTTCATTTTGAGAGTAGTGGTGAGGAGTTGCACAAGATGGGGTTTGCATTCCAGCCAGTGATGGCTCTGTTTCAGCTGCAGGTAAGTAATCCAGCAGATAAAAGTTGGGGCTCCCCAGGGAGGGATGGCACCAGATTATAAATACATGGTCTGTAGTTATTCTAATTAATAACTCATCTTTGAAATAAGTCAAGCACTTTGACTGCCTGAGATGGAATTTTTACAAGCAGGGTGTGGTGTATCTGTGAGATAAAATCCAAATACTCAAGAATGTTTAATTAAAGGGCATGATGTACTCCCATAGAAGATTGTACTCAATGGTGAAAGAAAAATATTCAAATGCACAGAGTACTCTAGTAAGCACTTTCAAAAGCCATGATTTTTATTAAGCTTTTTGTCACAAAATATGCCCGGAATTCTCTTCAAGATTGCTCCTGACATGAAGTAGATAGATTGGTTAGAAAAAGGAAAGAAAAGGAGTTGTAAGGGTTTTCCTTTTTTGTCTAAGTAACCAGTATTTGTTTTTCTCTTGAAAAATGAAGCTAATATGGAATACCCAGTGAATACTGCCTTGCCTTTCACTGTACCTCTTTGAGTGAGGTGGTAGAGGTTGTGTATGGCTCCTGTGCTCCAATACAAAATTTGATCTGAGCCTGTGAACAGCTGAATAGTCCAAACACCCTCATTTTACAGGCAAAACACAATGATTTGTCTGCTGATTTACATAGTCAAAATGTTGTCTGTGCCAGGAGCTTTGCTCACGAGAGTTGTCTATGTCCTTTCTTGACAAGACCTCAAGTAGGCATTTCGAGTCGGATTTTCAAAGGCCTTGAGGCATACGTTGGGATTTTTAAATCCCCTTATGACTAACAAGTGTCAGACTCTCCTCTATGGCAATTACTGCCTCGGTATTTTCTGTACATCTCCACATCACCATAATTAGGCACCAACATGCCCCTGAGTTATTCGTGCTCGTCAGTAACACATGGAGTGTGTTATTGTTTGCTTCCCGTGGATCAGTTGGTTTTGTTGCTTTCGGATAACAAGCACAAAGTCCCGGTGCAGGTGCTGGCCACCACAGGTATCTGCCAGAGCCCTTTCATCTTCAGACCCCTAAGCAATGAATACCTTTTGCAAACCCCTTGGGGAGCAGAAAGCCTCACTGACAAAGCAGTGTAACTTCAGGGGGCATCACACTCTGATCAGCACCTTTCATACACCTGGCTTCATACACAGCCAACGAGGTCAGACACTCCTGTGATAACCAGAAGGCTAGATGGGAAGAAGAGAGAACTGAAGAACTAAAGGAAAAGACTGGAAAGAGGTGTTCACCATTGATGACAGGAAGAAGATGAAGGTAGTAGAAAGCCAAGAGGAAGGCTCTTCCAGACATAGCAGGCCAAGTCCTTTGCAGCAGTGCTCTGGTGCTGCGCACCAGGACTGAACCTGTGGCGAGTGCCATTGTATGGGACTTGCAATGGGTTCATAAGTGCTTTTCTTGGTAGGGGTCCCCCACTGCTGCAAGTTTGTTTTAAACAACAGAGCTGCCACCATTGCTGAGTGAGTCAAGGGGATTAGAAAGAAAAAACAGTTCCTGGTGGGTCCAGCTCATGGCCATCTGACACCTGACCAAGAGGAGAGGATGTGGAAAAAATAGTGTTAGCTGCCTTCCCCTTCCCTCTCTGGGTCTATCAGAGCAGAGCAGAGGGCATATTCTCGTTAGTAAGCAGTGATTCAACTCATCATGCCCGAGCAGACTTCCTCTCTGTGCTGCTCTTAACTTCTTTTTAGAAGGCAGCATTACCCTTTTGTTCAGATGGAAATATAATGCTTCCTTATGGTGAGCATATAAAGACATTGGCAAGCACCTGTTAGCCAGGTTGCAATTAATAGCACAGAGCCATGCAATCACACAACAAACCAGACAGGGAGCCTACACTTTATAGCCTTGTTTTAGACAGCCAGTACTTCTTAAGAATAAATCTGAGCTGAATGGCTTTCTCACTTCTTGCATCTGTATAGTTAAAGCTAAACCTCAAACTAGCAGACAGGTAATCAAAACTGAAAAGTAGAATGATTTGGCAGATGTTTTAAGCCTGCTATTGCTTCTATAAATCCAGCAAATGGAAGAATGCCCATTGAAAGCTTTTCATCACTTTTTTTTTCTNGAGTGTATTTTGGAAAGGAGGGAGTTTCTCATTTTTGGGTTTTGCACGAAGTTGGTCTTACAGAGTAGCTCCACAAGCACAGCTGTATCATTAGCTTGTGGCCTCCCTGAGGAGGGGTAAGTCCAGAAGGGAGCCATCCTGGAAAGTGTGCTGCTGTCAGCTGGAGAAGATTTCATGACCCTGAAAATGCAACTTCAGTTCTGATTTATGAGCCGTCCTGGGGACAAGCCTCTGCTGTTTGGTGCAACCGCCCTTTCCAAATGAAAAACGAAGTTTCCATCAGCCAGTGCTTGAGGGATGCACTCTGCTCTCTGTTAAAAATGATACCTCGCCCACGCTCAGCATGATGGACGCCGCAGTACATATCCCGGCTGTTAGGATGCTGAGATATTCAATCTGGCTTTCCAGCCTGAAGGCTTTAGCCCTAGGTGTGCCTTCAGTTTGGACTCAGTGGCTGCAGGCAAAGCAGAAGTTGGTTGTGGCCTTGAGGGAGGAGAGGATGGAAGACATTCCCATTCCTCTGCTGGTGCTGTCTCCATTCCCTTGGGAAAGGGGATGATGATATCAGGTCCTGATTGTCCTTTTCATTGGCCTCTCCTGGTTTCCTTTCTGCCTTCTTTGCAACAAGGGAGTCAGTGTCATTGCGGTCACTGTGTGAGCTATCTTCTAGCTGTCCTCTGGTAGCAGTTGATATGACAAAGACCTTCTAGATTAGGGGGAAGCAGAGGAGTCATCTTTATCTCCAGCACTGCTCACAGAGCCATTCTTTCTGCTTCTCTTGACAGGCTGGTTTTGGTGACCAGCAGCACATGCACCCTGAGTGTCTACGACCAGTGTAATAGAAGTGTCTGCAAGGTCAAGAACGGCAGAACATAAGTGTAGTAGTCCTCTCTGATTCCTCATTTACTTTTCCTCAGGCCTTGTGCTGCATCCTTTTAACTTGGTGAATTGCTTTCGTTGTGGACAGAGCTTTTTTTCTGCATGTTGTCTAAAAGGGCAATTCATCATAATTTTGGAAGCGTACCTCTAAAATGTGTATTGCTACTTTTCTAGGAGGAATCAGGACTCATCCTTGACTGTTAGAGTGTGATACTTTTTCTTGCCCTTTCCATCCTTTTTGTCCTGTGTTTAATATTGCATTACTCCTGCTAAAAGTTGCAGATGCCATGTCTCTTGCTCTGTCACAGAATCAGAAGGCAGAGGCAAAGCTGCAGGTGCTTCTGGTTAGCCAGAAGAGGCTACCAGTAGTGCTAGAAATGGCTACCCATTTTTATAAGGAAAAATACAACATGGGTAGATCTTCTGCTTGCCTCAAATTACCAGACCTCAATTTAAAAAAAAACAAACAAACCCCAAACTCAAAACAAATTACATTCAAAGCAGGATCGGAGCACTCCTGAAGTCAGACAGCTTAGCCGGCTTATTCAAGCACATGCTTAGGGACTTGCTGACTCTTAGTTAGATTAGCCATTTTTGAGAAAATAAGACTGGATGAGTGAGGTGTTGATGAGTGGATTTAAAATAGCTTTTCAGG
Organism: Melanocharis versteri; assembly: GCA_013397845.1. Lineage (NCBI taxonomy): Eukaryota > Metazoa > Chordata > Aves > Passeriformes > Melanocharitidae > Melanocharis > Melanocharis versteri. The sequence goes on from VZTG01009080.1 coordinate 2,078,141, forward strand.
GAGGTTCAGGTGGTATGTGAGGCTGTGGTTCTGGGTATAAGCCACAGTTCTCATTTGACTTAGTTTTGGTTGCAGTTGAGATGACCTACACCAAAGTTACCAATCAGCAAATCTGCTCCAGATTTGCCAGATTATTGCACGTTAACATGCACCCGAAGTCTGAAATGAAACCCAGTTAAAATTAAAATGCAGCTTTACCAGAAGCCAGATGCTTCATTATGAGCTGAGCTAACCTACCTGCCAAATACTGCTAACCTGCATGAGGCAGGCGATTAATTTTTTACAAGTCTGCTTTGTGAACTAGACATCTGTCCTCTATTCCTAAAAGTAATATCTCAAGGCAAACAATTTTTTTTTCTTGGTACTCTAAATTACATAAAACATATATCATGAAAATTACATTGCCTGCATTCTGTATGAGGATATACTGGGGGCCAGTTAATATTTCAGATCCCTTTCACACCAACCTAACTCCATTGGAATTTCTGGTTTTACACTTTCTTATTTTTGTATGTAAGAAGAGTAAAAAAATATATCTGTAACACACCTTGTGATCTGGAATATCAGTATATATGGTTATAATATAGATTTTCCATTTTAATTAGTCATTATTTCAACTAACAGGCTGAATCAGTGGAAAATATGGTGCTCGATTACTCAGTTGCTCTCTCAAAGTACATTGCATCTTCCATTATGAGCAAGGGTTTATCATTTCTTTCCTTGTGAAGAATAGTTCAAGATCTTATTTGATACATGCCATGAAAGGGAGATGATCCATTACAGCATCTGCTGAATACATACACAGAAGTAAAATTTGTTGCATGCTGTCAGTGCAGTGAAATCGAATAAACTTTCTCCTCCTTCCACATGTTTAAGAAATATTTAGCAGGAGTTGCATATTTTCATTGAAACAGTTGAAACATTCTAGTGATCAATTTACTTACACATGGTAAAAATAATATAGGTTGCAGACAGATTTGTAATACAGTTTTTAAACACCTGTTTTTAATGTTTCAATACCCAATAAAGCAGAGGAACTCCTGCTTTTGGTTTGCATGCAGACGTTATGCACACTGGGATTTGAAAGTCTGCTGCCTAGGTTTCAAATGCAGTAAACAGCACTTGCAGACACAGTGCGGCTACGTTTTGGGAAGTTACAGGCGCTCGAGTCTCCTTCAATGAGTTTTGCTCTTTGGGACACTGATAACGTGGTGTTACAGCGAAACGTGAATCCTGGCGAAAACCCACAGTCCTCACGAGAAAGAGAACTGCTCCCTCACCACTTGTAATCCTACTCATGCAGAAATACTGCTGGTCCAGTTCTGTGTAATGAGAAGGGGAAGAAATGTAGAAGAGGTGGAGCAAAGTGATCTGTTACAGTGAAACCAAGCACTTAAATACATCCTTAAACTTTCATAAAGTGGGATTAAATGTTGAATATGTGCTTAAGTTTTCTACCAAGCAGGAATGCATTGATTAACTGGCAATTAATTGTGCAATGTATTGTCACTCAGGTTACTCAGCTGCAAAATCTGGCGTAAGACATTTTCGTTGCCTTGCCACGGGTGTTAAAAGAGATTGGGTGTCAGGCGTGAGCATGTGGGGCTGCCAGCTGCCCAAAAATACCATGATAAAGGGGACCAAGTTGCAGTAGCTGAATTCTGTTCTTTCAGGCCTCTTTGGTGCTTTTCAGGAGACCTACTAAGTTTTCCCTCTTAAAAATCTGATGCTTTTTGGGCATCAGTCGCAGGTTCCCTGTATTGCTACTTCCTTGTGGTGGTTTTCAGGTGCATGCTACTAACTGGATCCTCGTTTTCCTCTGTCTTCAGTCCCTTTGATTTTGGGATCCCTCAGGATGACTGCATCTTGGTTTTGTTCTGCCACCATTGTACCTGTCCACATCTAATGGCCATGAAGTCTCTGAAGCTTTTACTGGATGTCTTGATAGCAAGTCAGGCGTGATGATACTAAAGCCAAGCTTTCCATCACTGTCCAAAATCTTCTCATTACTTTCCTCTGTCTTCGGGCAAACTGTACCTTTCTTCATGTCATCTAAGTCTGTAATTTAGACTGTTCAGTGAAGTCTGCTATATTTAGCTGCTTGCTGTCCCTGTGCTGGCATGAAAACAGAAGTGTCAGCATGTCACGCATGTTCCGCACAGGACATGGATGCCCATACTTGCTGTGCTTAATAAGCTGCACGTTCCTGTTGCCTCGGCTCTCTGCCCATGGAAGGACAGTGGCTTGCCTTCGGGAAGCCCGCAGCACATCGTGCCTGCACAAACAGATAAATAGCTAGCAGGGAGCGGGGTGGGAGCAAGATCATGTTTCATTTCTGGAGAGCTGTTCAGAGAGCGGTGCAGCTCACGCATAGAGGGTTAGTCCTGAGTTTTCATCCCCCTCGTAGCGGTTTCACCTGAGGCAGCTGCTTGGTTTAGCACTGCAAGCAGAGACACCTGAGCCTGAGATGGTTGCGACATGTCAGGATTAAGAAGCTTGAGCAGGGCTTGCACAGTGCTGCTTGTGCTTGCCGGCGGCCAGGACTAGCAGCACCCTGGCTCTCCTGCATGCGCACGCTGGGATGTAACGCTTTGCTCCTGAGCACAGGCAGAGAAGGGATGTGAGTGCCTGTTTTGGATGAGACCGACCATTGCCAAGGAGAGCACCGATGCACAGGGCAGCAGGGCACTGGATGCAGCCATGGGGCAAGGGGATGGATGTGGTCAAGGGGATGGATGTGGGGCAAGGGATGGATGCTGCACGGGTGCTCCCAGCAGTGTGCCGGGGACAGCAGGCAGCATGGGGGCTGGTGAGGGGCTGAGCTCCTGCTGCCACCCCCCTCGCTGCATATCCTGGCCTGACGTGTTGTTGTTATGATTGCTATGGAAATAATTTCAATATATTTCGCAGCTCTGAGATGCTGTGTCTTGCATTGTTTGGCTGGAAAGCTGCTTGACTGGTTTTGGAGGGTGGCTGTACATGCACAAATACTAGCTGATTTTTTTTTTTGTGGTGGAAAGTAGGAGATTCACAGCATGGTTTTAATTAGAACTGCTCATTTAGTCTTTCATTGCAGTGTGTTCTTTAGTTGAAAGATAATTTAATTTTCTTTGTTTTGGAAGATTTTCGTTCTTGTCTGTGTGAAATGTCTTTATTTACTGTGCCTCATTGTGCTTTGTGCATAGCTTTGATTATGAGGAGAGTCAAAAACAAAACTTCCCTGGGCTGTATTATTTTCTACCTGCTGTGGCTTTTAATACAGTCTCACTGGTATATATGTACCAAGTGTCTGCATTTCTAGGAGAAAATCACCAGAGAAAATTGGCAAAGCATGCAGGGTTAGATGTAGCTGTAAAAACTCTTACTGACTTGAACAGGATTAGCATGTCTGAAAGTTTGTGAAGTGCTGAAGAAGTGTAACTGGTATGGGTCAGTTTGGTTTTTCGTCTTGGAGAAGTCCACAGAAGGTGTATCACTTGTTGAAAAAAGGCAAAACTCCCAAAAAATCCTGCTTCCTCTTGCAAGACTCTGTATGAAGAATTTGTAACACATCCTTTTCAGTGGAGAGTATTTAGTCTGGTTGTAACACAATGCAGCATGGATTGGTCTTGTTTTCATGTATAAGAATATTTAGGTAGTGCCTGTCATATCAGAATAAAAAAAAGCTACATAAAATACGTAAATCTCTTCCGTAGGTACAGGAACTCATAAAATTGCTCAGAATATGCAGTTGCGAAAAAAAGAATTCTAGATGGCAGTTTTTTAATCAATCCTTAATAATTCTGAAATAATTTTCTAAATGGGTTTCAAATTAATTTTCAACAACCTCTTTTGAAGTGATGTTGTTTTCATTATATGGGCCTTATGTGCTGTAGCTCTTGCTCTGCAATAATATAATATTCTTCAGTAGAGACTCAAATATTGTTGCTGAATACGGGTTATTGACTGCAAACTGGCATGCAGTTGTAGACTCGTACACGAACTCCGCCCCCAGCTGCAAACTTGAGCTTCCTGGGACAAACAAATTTAGACCACAACTTGCAGGCACATGTGCTAGCATCTAGGTACACAAATAATCTCAAGCACATGTCCTGAATACATCAAAGCCTCATTTTCTAATCCCTCACGGTTGTGAGGAAAACCTTAAAATATGTGAACTGACACAGCCCCACTGCTGGCTGCAAGAGCCCCAGTTGAGATGGAAGCAGGTTGGAGAGGCTTTGCAAAGAGCAAGGCATTGCGGTGAAAATACTGGAGCTGGGCTATGGCTCTGCGGTTTTGCTGTCCAGAATGAAATCCCTGAAACTCTTAGCTCAAATAGATTTTTACAGGGGTAGTTGCTCTAATCACAGGGCAGTGTTAACCTGGAAGCCTATCTGTAATAGCAGATGTTTGTAGGAAAATTGTCTGGTGAGTAAAAGCATTCTTCTTCCTCCAGTCTGAGTAAAAATAAAGAAAAATACTATTAAATTTGGCCCTTGCATTCTCCAATTATTACCAAATTCTCTTTTCCCTTTTTGTAGTAGAAAAAGGTGTGTAATCCATGTTTGAATTGAATGTAAAAAGTGGTCATTAGCCGGAATAGGGCTCAGGATTCTATTTTTATTATGATTTTAGCATGCTGTCCAGTTTTGAAACAATGGCAAGGCCACTGAAACTGTACGTGATGGTGCTCCAGAATTTCCTGTGTGCTCCAGAGCAGAAGTCGAGAGCACTGCTGGGGCTGGGGGGGTTGCTGCAGTCTTTGCAGGGAAATGAGCTGCTCCTTTGTGACACCCTTCTGGGGAAGGGAGGGAGGGGTGAGTAGTCCCAGCACAGGCGCAGGGAGGGAGACTTCGGAGGGAGCTGGTCAAGTGTCTGTGTTCCGGCCGTGACCACCTTGTGCCCAGCCTGTGGTGAGGCTGACTCCAGGACCAGAGTAAAGCAGGCCCCCAAAGTCAGGATGGAGAAGCCAAAGCACTGAATTTAAGCTGCAGTGGAGCCGACTTTGACCTTTCCCTCTGAGAGGGAAAAGGGCTTCAAAGTACCACTGTCCAAGGTGATGGTCTTGTCCCCCTGCTGTGGAAAGATGTGGGTGGCTGCCCAAAATGAAATGCCTGATGGTGAAGTGCAGAGCATTGTGTCTGTAGTGGGCTCTGTCTCTGCTGGGGCCTTTTTCCAAGAGCTCTGCTCCATGTCTCTTCGGGTAAAGTGCAGCGTGTGCCTCACAGCGCTGCCCTGGGCTTATGGGACACTCATGCTTTGAACTGTGGCCTGGGCAGGTGACAGGGGCAAGTCCACATTTCAAGGTTCATTACATGTCTGCCGCTGAGCTAATTGCCTTGGATTCTCTCTGTAATCAGGGGAAGATTCGTCGGTATAAAGTTTAGTGAGCTATTAATTTTATTCTGATGTGAACATCTGAAGCTGCTTGGGTAAATCTCGCCTTCAGAGTGCCTGTCTCGTTTTGCTGGCTGTGACGGCAGCCAAGGTGACTAGACCCTGTTGTTGTCCAGCCTGTACATGTTAAAATTAGGTGGCATGAATCACCTGGGTTTTCCCTTTTTCTTTTGACTGGATGTGTTGTGCACAATTGTTTCTAACTGTGCTCAGCAGGCTTTAAGGTCTTACTGGTTTGCCAAGACTAAGATGTACTTCTTAGGTTGGATACCCAGGTAAGACTTGAGTGTGGCTGGGAGGATCAGTGCCTTTTAAGACCTTGGCATTGCTGTCTCGGGCTTGGTGCTTGACCCATACTAGAGCCTCCTGTTTGAAGTCAGCAGGCTGATAGAGACACAGTCTTGGTTTGGGTGTAAAAACACAGGTTCTTGTCACCATCATCTCTTTATCATACCTCCCTTCAAAGGAGAAATTGTTACCCTCAGCATTCTCCTCAGTTCCCAATTCTGCACTGAGATCCTGCTCCACTGACTGCAGCAGGGTGTCATCTATTTGCAGCAGCAGATAAGCTACTCTATAAGGCTTTTATTGGCAAGTTCTGCTATTAATATTTGCATCATTTTACTTGGCCGTCTTACAGACTTTAAGCAGGGTTATGTTGTTAGCTTGTCAGTATTCAAGTCAGAAATCCTAGTGCAACAGCTGTTGCTAAATAATGTTACTCAACATGACAATATTTAGAATGATTGTTTGAAAATAGTCCCTGTATGTTGAGAAAGTTTATTTAGGAGTCTTCCATGCTTATTTTATTTATTTGCAGTTGGAGATCTCAAGCCTTTCAGTTCATTGTAGCCCTTGTGGCAGAGCACCTCATGCTATGCTTCTTGGTCAGTCTTGTCTGTTCCATTCATTTGGTTTTTGGGTTTTTTTTTGTTAAAAAAAGAAGCAACATCGACCAATGGCATCACCCTCAAGCAACTTACAGTGTGGAATCCAATCTCTCTAGATTTCTCATAGTTCAGTCAAACTGTTCTGGAGGTCAGAACCTTGAATCCGAGCTATAAGATATACCTGACCTATTTTTATTGCTGCATTTGGATGCTTTCCATGGAAGACATGCTCTTGGATAAAACTGCGGTGTAATCAGAGTTGTAGCCACCAGGTGGATCAAAGGTGGTTTGAGGAAGTAGAGTAGGACCAGAAGTGTAAAGTGACCTGGCAGAGCCACTGCCCCTTTCTGCTCTGAGACAGGAGTCACAAAGAGCATTTTTATGAACCTTGTGCATGTGACAGCAACGCTTCTTGAGGGTTGAAACAACAGAAGCAGAACCTGTCTTAAGGAACATACACATGCAGATGGCACTTCTTTGACTCCAAAGAGCAGTGAGGTTGCATTAATCTGCTTTATTCCCCGAGGAACACAGGTGTAAATTGTGCAAGGATTGGAACCAGGGGGCTGTTAGTGCTGCATTTTCATAGTGAAGAAAGGGTTACATGGCCTCCTGGCACTGTGGTTACTGGCTTTTGTTTTGTAAGGAGGCTGAAGCACAGTTTGATTAAACAAAGAAGTCTGGAAATATGTAAAAAGTTGTTATGTGCTTTTTTTCTGCTCTAATCAAGTCATGATCTCTGATAATGCAAATACTCTCTGGCAGTGCTGGAGATAGGAACTCGATCACTCCATGCCCAGCTCACTGCTCCTTCATCTAAGACATCCTTGCTCTGCACTTTTATAAAATGCCTTGAAATGCTTTCCTTCTTTTAATTCATTCCTACATTAAAAAAAAAAAACAACAAAAAACAGCCAAAAATGGACAGAAGTACTGTGAAATTTGGAAGCCATCGGTATTCATGTGACTTTCAGAAGAAGCGAGGAGGTTTATTTCAGACCTCCAGCCAGCCTCCCTTCCCGCTCCCTCCTTTCCCAAAAACAGAAAGCAGTTAGGGCTTGATTCATGGACTGTCTGATTATAATAAGTCTCACTTGGGGCATACAGCTGTATACCATGCTAGTGTCTGCTAGTGTCTGTATACCATGCTTTGTCTGCCTCCACCCTTGGGTTTTCATTTCTGCTCTGTGCTGTGGCTTTTGACTCAATTGGCTAATTAAATAGCAAAATGTCTCTCATAAGATTTTTTTTCTGTCTTTTTAAATGAGTACTTGGCAAATCAGAGAAATTAAGAGTTGGAAGTCTATCTGTAGTAATTTTCATGGCAACAGAACGTGTATGTAAGTACAATATTCGTATTATGAATATGGCTCAGTATTTATAGCTCTCCAAATATTTACAGAGATAAAGCCTTTAAACATAGCCCCAGCTTTCTGTCTTCAGTAGCAGTTTAAATAAATGTCATTTGGATAGAAGTTAAAATTGAGGAGTAAGGCAGCCATTTGTAGTCTAATACTGTCTCACTGGTGTCTCTGAACTCCAAAAGTTTTATGCCTAAAACTGTGTTGTCCCTGTCCCATATGAGCCACTGTTCATCTTGATGTGCACCTGAAAAGCATTGGCCCTTAATCAGATAATTCCTGTGAGTAAATGGGTGCCCCATTGTCCTCAAATCCACAAGGGCGGGAATTCAGATTCATGCAGTCGCTGAAGCACTCGTGAGCCACCGAGTTAAAACGTGGCATTGAGGGTGTGTCTCGGATTGGAAGAGTCACCGAGGGATGCTGGCAGTAGCGCTGTAGCAGGGCTGGGATGGGCCCTGGTGAAGGGCATCGTGCTGACGGCACCTGACACATACCCCAGGATCCCCGGCCAGGCTGTGCTCACCACAAACAGGAGCGTGCTGGGTGCGAGCGGTGCGTCAGCAGCATGGCGAAAGGCAGGCTCACAAGTATGAGCTTGTCCAGGGTATCTGCCTAAGAACATGTAATAAATTCCTTCTGCAGGGCTCTTGTGGTAATTTATTTTTTTTAACACATGCGTGGCCATGGATATGACTGTCCATACTGAAAGCCATGGTGGATGCTGAGGGCAAATGTTTGAGTAGAAGTTTCTGCTCTTGCGTTTCTACTCTACTGAGTTTCAAGAGTTTCTAGAATGTGGGGTTGGGTAGTTTCAGGCAGGGCATTGTTGTGTTGGACTTACCCGCAGACCTGGATTTATAATCCTTGGAGCACGATGAGGCAGCAGGGATTAGGGGAAGAACATTTCTTTGGTCTTGTGGTAGAAGATGTCGTGAGAGCAGTAATGATTTCTCGGTGTCCCAGTGAATAAGGTGCCCAGGACTTAAAAAATTCATTCCATTAGTAACTCCTTTTCTGATGGGCATCCCTCTTGTGAGTCTAATAGTTTTAGGAGGAGTGTGACATGGGTTGGTTTTAGGTATGTGTATTTTTGAGGAAGAAAATCCTTCCTAGAAATAGGGAGCAGCGTCTTGCGGCTGTTTAGACAAGGAGATTTCATGGCTGTGCTGAAAGCCAGCAGCCACGAAGGCTGTTTTTCCCTGGATAGAGACTGAAATTACTTGTGAGCCAGTGACTGAGTGTACAGCATCTCTATTACATTAAGATTAATAATTCCTCAGCGTATTTGCAGCTGGAAGTTTTATATAGATCTTTATTCATCATGATGTGAACAGCTGCTCTTTTGCTGCTCTGTTGAGTTAAGGTCCAAGTGGCAGCACTAGAAAGTGCCACATAAAACACACTCCTGCTGTTTCTATTCACTGTTCTCCCATCCAGCTCTAGTCCTTGGCCCAGGGTTGGCCCTTTGCAGGAGCAAGCCATCTTATTTTTATTTGTAGACCAGCTCTGACTACATTTGGATCTTAAAACAGAGTTTAAGTGAATCCAAGGAAAATCACTTTCAGAAAGAAAAAATAAATCCTGAAAGTAGCACAAAAATCTGTAGGAATTCCTGTTACAATTTTATTTTAAGTAAGTGAAGGACTATGGGGTAGTAACATGTTTCGTGGCACAGAGCATAATTTATTCACTTATGCTTAACTGCATCAGATGAAGTACAGCAAAATCTGTCACAGCCGGAGGGTCACCTCAGCTCTTAAGGAAGTGTTTTATTTTCTGTTTAGTTGTTTTCTGAGGGGTTCTTCTGCTTTGCTGTATTTTTCACATTCTGAAGTCTGTCTGCTCTGCAATTTTGAATAAGATGCTCCTCTGTTTTGGCTTGTGCTCTCACAGAAGTGTCCAAGCGGACCAAGTCTAGCACCTGAATACTCCCTGAGAAAGACTCTGGAGCTGAGCTGCACACCTCATCTGAAAACTGGCACCCCCTGCTTGCCTGGTTGCTGGCAAAGGGAAGATTTTCCTGATCATCCTGGTCAGGACGATGTGCCTCGCTCAGTCCTAGGTACAGGGAAGCCTGTGTCTAGAGATCTGGAAAGAGCAAGGGGCACATGGGTGGTATGGCAGTGGCTGAAACGTGTACACCTGTAGGGTATGAGCTTGAAGGTGGAGAGAAACAGCTGGAAAGAGATGGGGATTCTGCAGCACATGGAGCGAGACACGTGCCTCAGTGGTTTGTTGGTGCTGTGTTGATGCTGCCTGTCTGCCTCATTGGCACTGCCAGGGCTGCTTGCTCCTTGTGCTGTGGGGACCTGAATCCCCAGAATGAGAGCTGCCAGCCCTTGCCTGGCTCATGCTTTGTGGCTCAGGGTGCAGCTGCCTGCTCATGCCCTGCTCTTCAGCATGCAGTACACCCCTGACCTGCAGGAGGGCTGCCCAGCTTCCCTCTGGAGCAGAGGGTCGAGGGGAGTTCCATAAACCAGTTCCCATGGTACCTGGGGTCTGGGAGAGGAGCTTGAGAGGAGAGCTGCTACAGTCCCCCACCTCAGGGCATCTGAGGTGTGTTTTTTTCTCGGACCTCCCCCAGCAAAAGAGTGTAAGGGCCAAACCAGGTCAGAATAGGTACTAGGGAATTTTGTGATGAAGGGGGCAGTGTTTTCCTGACTCTTTTTCCCAGAGGCATAGGTTGCTGGCTCCCTGAGCCTTCAGCAGCAGGTCCCTGGGCATTTCCAGCCAGGGGCATGGTGGCAGGGCAGCTTGGTGGCTGCCCAGGCGAAGGTCGGGCAGGATCTCTGCAGCGCACACCAGAATAGATGCCCTGGTCTCCTGACCTCACCCCCTGTGCCCGCGCTTCACATGACAGTCACTGCCCGCAAGATCAGCTTTTCCCTCCTGCCATTCAAACCCATGATGCAGTGGCTTACGTCTTCCAGTGCTTCTGCGCGGGAGCTGAAAGTAAATTCTTTTTCTTGAAAATCAGATTTCCTGACACTGTTTTTGTGTGTGCTTGGTGCTAACAGCTGAAATCAATACCAAAAATGTTGGTGCACTTTCTTTGTAGTTTAAACAGCTTGATCTTTGATTTGGTTTTAAAAAATCAGGACACTGAGCACTCACTGATACTATTTTATTGAGGCTATGTATTAGCTACACTTTTAAAGCATGACAATTTGCTTCATTTTATCATTCATCATGTGCAGTTCCTGCAAAAAAAAAAAAAAAGACCTGCTGCTTGAGAAAGTTAGCAATAAAGCTATTTAGTGTGTAGCTCCAAAGCTTAGCTTAAAGAGACAAGCAGCACTTGTCTTGACTTCAAAAATGTCACTATTTTATAGATTTTATTCTGTTTGACCTTTTCTGAAAGCATTGCAATTACTTTCCAAAACATTGATGGGGATAAAAGGGAAAGAAGCCCCCTTACACCAGACTGGGTTGTTCATCTCCCCAATGGTTCTCACCAGACTGACTCGGGTATTCCTTGAACAGTTCTGGGAATGCAAATGGGATGGATGGATGTGTAAGGCATTGCTGAGCATTAGCACTGTGGTACCTGCTGCAAGCAGTGTGGCCATCAGTTATATGGTCAGATAAGAAAATGTAGTTATTGTTCTTAATATTTTTGGAGGCATAAATCGATGTATTTACTTGCTGTCTTTATTATGTACCAAACATACAGGCATACACACAAGAGGTATTGCTGATATGGATGTTCCCCATGGCATTTTTTGGCCCATATTATCATTGAGGCAGCCCTTACAGGCCTCAAGAGTCTCAAGCACAAGCTGCTGACTAGTTTTGAGAGCGAATGCTAAGTCCCTGGTCATGCCCTGTTTTGTTATCAGTGGGAGCTCAGCCTTTAATGCACTGAGACAGGCTAAGCCCTAAATTATACCCCAATGTTCGTTTAATATATTTGCTAAAGAGTCCGGGTCTGGAGGAACGCACCACTGTAGGGTTTTTGCGGTCCTTTCCCCAAACTCCCAGTAAGTACACTTGAAAGCTATTACACAGTATAGCTCCCTTTCTTCCTGACTGATGTCATGGGTAGTGCAGAGGGCGTATCTGGCTGGTGTGTCCTGTGAGAACAGGACCATTCTTTCGGTGGCCTCCAGGAGCCTCTCCAGACAGAGGGCTCCTTGTTATGACAGGTAGCTTTCTGAGCATTTCAACAGATGCTTGGGCATGCCAAAAGCATAAAGCACTTGGAAAGGGAACGCGCAGAATATTTCAACTGTGTTTCTTAAAATAAATGTCGTGGCTTAAATAATAGAAGTTTTCCTCTCAGACTGTAGAATAACCACTGAAGCTGAAATAGCGTTTGAGTTATTGGATGTGGCGTTTGCAAAATTTCCTCAAAATTTAGTAACTGTAGCAAGGTTTGGGGAGGTTTTGCTTTTTTTTTTTCTAGTGCTTATGTTCGAAACACCTCGTCTCCTTCTGCTCATCATTTTCCAAGTCTGTTCAATTCCAATTGGCATATTTAATAGATGTGTACCAGGCACACATTTGGAATCCAGGCAGCCTCAGCATGCTCACATCTGTGATAAACCTGAGCTCATCATAGCTGTAGGACTGAATCAGATGGTACCTCACAGTCAGCTCATGGCTGTGAAGGGTGGCAGCCCTGTTTCCCTCACACTTCGCTGGCCACTGGAGGAAGATTCCTGGTGTTCAGTGCCCCGGCACCTGGACACATGAAAACATCCACAGCACACAGTGCACCTCCTTGGGGAAAGGCTGGGGTTTACTTTGGCACCCTGCACTGAGATGGGCAGCAACCTACTGGTGGGAATCAAGGCATAAAGGTGGGAGATAGTGCTGGGAAAGCGATGACAGAGAGGCGTAGGAATCCCAGGGAAGGCTTGATGCGGTGGCTCAGCCGGTGCGGCCTTTTCCCTCACTCTTGCGTAAGACAATGTAAGGTGATGAAGAGCTTAGCTGTGATCAGTCCTGTTCTGGTGTTAATTACCAGTGACTGCATCGCTTTTGATAGAATTAGAGGAGTGTGTAATAGGCCTGCAATTAAGTCTGATTTTGATCTTAGCAGCTTCAGACAATAAAAATGAAAATGTCATTTGAGATGAGTTCAAGTATTTTTAAGTGTTGCTCAAAGAGGAAAAGAGCAGAGTAGTCAGTGGTTGGTCAGAACAAGAGAATATGGCCTACTTTCATTTCAAAGCCAAACACCTGGCCACGTAGTTCTTATCTGCATATTAAAGTTTTTCCTGCATCTTTCCTTTCTACCAAACCAGGTGACTGCTGTATCACTGCCTTAACTTGTGAAGGGAAACTCATTCAGAAGCATTGTGCTCCTGGTCCTTTTTTGCAGCTAATTCCTTTTACAGTTTTCACAGCAGGGGAAAGTACACCTCTTTCCACTTGGATCTATGTATTGCCAAGCAAAGCATGCTTGGTAGGAAAGACACATCCTTTATTATGAGTGCTGTAGCTGAGAACACCTTTGTCACTCGTACTCAACCACTGAGTTATTAAGAGCTTTGGGCTGTGTTACACAGAGAAAAAGATAAAAATAGGGTGTCTGATGCATGCATCCCATGTTGCACGCCAGGAAACTGAATCGCTCTTCCACCGAGTACAGTACCCCAGAGCATACATGGAAAATATGCATGGATATGAACACGCGAGATCTTTCCTCACCGAGAAAAATGCTCAGTCACCCTTTTTCCCCGTCCCATTTTACATTGATCTTGTTTGGTATTCCCTTTGACTGCTGGCAAATCTAACAGCCTAAAGTCCCACAACTCTGCCTTTACTGCCACGACTCCTCACTGTTGAACATGTGACAATAATATCACTCTCCCATGTTTTGAGGGGACCGTGGAATATTCTTATTGCACCCAGCAGACAGTAAGGAGGATCTTGCCCATTCTCCAGACATTGCAGCACGGTGAAAACTCCCAAGGCTCAACGCTGTCTGTCACGGAAATTATGCACTGGGTGCATAATCTAAAGTCGTTCACAGTATGTGCCCCTTTAAATGTTAATCCTTGCATCGCTTTATTTTATTGCTTCTGTTGGCATACACGATTATGTGACATAATATAAAAGTAAATAATGTGATGCAATGGGCAAAGCTCGAAGGGAAATACAAATTGGAGATGAGATGCTTCCTAACAGAAAATGACATAAAACTTACAGTGACGTGAGTGTGAGTTTCTCTTATTTTGAGGGCAGCAAAATCAAGCATATAGCGATTACATGAGTCTTTCTGGACGTTTCTGGCACTTTCTAAGTCGGGGACTAAGTAATTTTCAGTAATGGATCCAAAGCAAAGTATGGCACGGCTCTAGGACAGAGCCTTTAAGAAAAGCAAACATAAATCTAGCTTGAAGATCACAAACCTTAAAAAACAGTGCAAAACATGCATCTGAGATATTTTTATTTATTTTCCAGCATGTGAACACTTTTCAGGGGAAGGCAGGTGTGCAAAGCTGAGGACTATGGGTGTTTGATTGCCTCCTGGTAGGAAACCTGTGGGAAAAGCACAAGCTGAGACTCAGCAGTAGGTTACAAGGTATGGCAGCAGCCAAGTTCAGATGTAAAGATAAAGCTTGAAATAGCAGAACCCAATGCAAGACCAACATTTTTGGTCCTCTTTGCCCGTATTCAGTAAAACATATGGGTACCTTGGTGTGCGATTTTGCTTTTGCTGAATTGAGGTTTGAGTTACTCGCTAGTCTATTTTTACATTTTAAGCGGCCTTGTAATTCAATATGTGTTTGTTTTAATTTTACACTCTCCATAAAAAGCATCCTCCATGACGACTTGGAGAAGTGACCGCTGGCAATGCATAGAAGTTTATTTGCCTGGCATGTCACACTGTCTTACTTTTCCCCCTGCAAACCCGCGTGCTGGTCTGGACCAAAAATACCCTGGGATACCTTGTGTCTCCTCCGTTACCTAAGCTTTGCTGCTGAGGATCTGGAAATGGTGAGGCAGGGAAGATCAGCCTGGGACAAATCCAGGTCACTCTGCCAGCCCTGCACACACACTGTTAGAATTAATGAGCAGCCAGGGTTGTCATGTGGGGGGAGCAGGATGGTGATGAGTAGGACAGTGGCTTCCCCGTAGCCACTGGCTGTATCAGGAGCACACCTGCGATCACCCACCTGCAGCTGAAGCTCTGGGGAGGAAAGCCAGAAATCCCTCTTTTTGCAGCATAGTGCTGATGTGTCCATCAGGGGCCGTAGGGGTGGGTGTTCCATGTGGAGCTGGAGGGAGGTTCACAGCCCATGGCACCCTGCTGAAGATAGTGTACAGGCATGGCTCTCCTTTTCTCTCTCCAGTGTTTTGCTGATACTGCAGATTTTCAAAGTGCCGCTAATGTGTTTCCAATTTGACAATGCTGGTATGGAACCCTCATATATCATATCAAATCATATCATATGTCATGTCATGTCATGTCATGTCATGTCATGTCATGTCACAACCCCCTGGCTCTGAGATGTCTTCGTATGGTGTCTCAGGAATGCAGAGCTGATAAAAACAGTGTAGTGCTAGAAATGAGCCTTGTCTTCCTCCTATCCCTGCATCCTTCCAGTATCCATGTACCTTAGGTAGGACATAAAAATTGCCGCACCAAATCAAACAAACTAAAATGCTTCTGTTCTCCTCCTGGCTTTTCTGACCAAAGTATGGGGTGAAAAATTTGTGGTGTGCCTGATTAGTGGTGGAAGATGTATCTAGGCTCATCGTCTTCCCTTGCTCATGCATTGGTCACTGTGGTACCTGAAACTTTGCCACTATGAATTGCTGTTGCCATTCAGCATGTTTGATAGTGAAGGGAGGGCTTTGGGCCTGTGAGCACCCACCAGCATTTTGCAGGGCTCAAGGAGTAAAAGTGACTCAAGATCTTTGCTTTTAATAGCATTCCTGCTATCAGATGGTTAAATACCTAAAGAGATGATACGAAATTGCTTTATAAGATTTAAAGAGAGTGAAAACAGACAAAATACAAATATAAGCAGCATTTGATATGTGGGTTTCACCACTTGCTTTCAGCTTTATTTAGCTTTGAACTTGCATGTACCTTAAAACTAGTGTTGCTCCTCACCAAATTATGATAAATTTCGATCTGTCATATTCAGTGATGGTGAATAACTCATGCCCAAACCCACCTGAGCCATTCACAGAGGAACCTAAACCTACAACAAAGTGAGCAGGTTTGCTCTAGGGTGGGGCATCTCCTGGGACAGCGCACCTTGCCCACGTTTCCTGTCTCCTATAGTTGCTGCATCCTCCCTTCCCTTGGGACAAAGCTTCACCGCTAAGCCCTGCAAGATAACTGTTTTTGTGAGACTCATTTCCCAATGTCAGGTGGCAGCCACAAGTGGGACTTGTCTGGGGGCCCCACATCAGAGGGAACCCTGAGTAGCTTCTACAGGAGATGGTGCGGATGAGGTCAGGCTCTGCTTCGTCCGCAGCCTGTGGCAGAAATAAGTCTTGTTGTCATCAGAGTAGTCACTGAAACGTGGATGAGGCTCAAGCCAGGCCCAAAAGCTTCAATGAGATTTTTGTGCGATTATAACAAGAATTTGATACACATGGTGAGCTACTAATCATGTATATGTTATCTCTCTCCATGCTGTCCCAGGAAGTATTTACCAGCATAAAAATCAGCTAATGAGGGGATGGGTCATGAGCAGCAGACTAACGCTGCATGAGGGATGTCCCAGGAAGCATGGGGATGGATGAGCCGTGTCCTTTCCACTTGCAAACTCCGTCGGTTTTGCCTCCCTCAGTACTGCGAGGGAACATCGAGTTCATTGTGGTTTTTTGCTGAACACTGGAGCAGAATTTATGCAAAGTTTTCTGTGGATGTAGCAGGAGCGCTCAAAAGCCCAGCTGATCTAAAGTGCCTCAGGTCCTTTAGGATAATGAGACATTTTGTGAGTGCACCTTTTTATTGTACCAATATTACATTACAGGAAAAATGGAAGGGGGGAACTTAACACATAGCACCTGTCACAAGTTCTCTCCTTGAATTAGGCTCTCCTGCTTATAAAAATTTAATTGATTCCTAGCAGTTTATGTGCATGGTGCTCAGTGGGCGTTTTCTGTTCTCTTGCCAGCTCCATGGTTACTTAGAAAGCGAGCCACTCACGCTGCAGCTGTTCATTGGGACTGCAGACGACCGCCTGCTGCGACCCCATGCCTTCTACCAGGTTCACCGGATCACCGGCAAGACTGTTTCCACCACCAGCCACGAAACAATACTTTCCAACACCAAAGTCCTGGAAATTCCACTGCTTCCAGAGAACAACATGAGAGCAATGTAAGACCAAGGCACCATATATGACTCCTAGCAGTTTGGTCTTGGTCACCTCACTTAATTTCTTGGGGGTTTGTTTGTTTCTTTTTGTATACAATTTTCCTTTCCCTATCGTTTTTTTTTCTTTCCCTACATTTCTCTCTGTAATAGTAGGTTTTCACAACTTTGCTGAGACAAATTGCCCCTAATCAGCTTAACATCAAAATGAACTTCACAAATATTTATGACAACTGATTTGCTTTCATTCTAGAGTTTCAGCCAATGTGCTTATTTGCCATTTAAAATAAGTATCTCGGTTACTGAGCTGTAAATATCTCCTACCTCAGCTCCTGCATTTAGTTTCTAAATATGACACCTGTTGCTCCTATACGCACTAGCACAAGGAACAGAGCTGATTAAAATTTATCTTTGGATGTCAAAGGAAACTCTTAGAGAGCATTTCCAAGTACCCTCGTGGTTTTTCTGAGATGAATAAAACCACTCATTTCTCGCATAATAAAACTCAGCATTTTTCATGGCACTTGTTTACAAGCAAATCTTCCAGAACTAGGAAGAGTTACCTCTGAGAACCTTTATTCGGAGGTGATGCAGTTTACAGATTGAGTTTTTAAACTGGGCTGAGTTTAGTGCTATGCAGAAAAGCAGGCATGGATATCTTAGGATATCTGAGTGATAATTAAGTGCCATTAAACACCCGTAAACATCATTATAGGATGGTATATAAAGGTTAAAATAGCCTTCTGTGTAAGTAACATACATGAGACCTTCCACACTATTTAATCCTAACCACTCTGTCCCCCTCCCTCAAATCAACCTAGCCCTTATCTGAGTTGTCTCCCCCCTCATTCAAATTATCCTAACCCTTATCTGAGGTCTCTGCCTTGGGAGGAATTTCAGTGTGCTTGCATGCAAGTACAGCTCTTGGGGTGTGTGTATAAATATAAATGTATTCATATTTGTATATCAGTACATGCACCTGTGTGTGTGTATATAGGAAGACAGAAAGCAAGCAAGAAATCCTGACCTCCACCAAACCAAACACCACGGGAAAATCACAATTTCACTCTTTGTTATTCATAGAGTTTTCCATGCCTTAACGAAGTGGAAAATGGTATCAGACACCTGAAGTCCTTCCACACATAGTGGTTATTAGAAGCTGGTTTGCAGTGTCATGTACAACATGCCCTGGAGTGCCTCCTGTAAATAGAAGAGCCAGAATATGTTCAGCTGCATTGCCAGCTGGGCTTAGACTGATCACTCAGCACCTGAGGATCTCTCTCAGTGCATTGTGTTTAAAGTCACGACAAGCCTGCAAAATTATTGGCCCTGTTTGCTGCCATCGTAAGTTGGTGGGGCTACATTGAGGTTAAGGAAATTTCACCAGTTTGTACCCACGCAGTATTTATCTGGCCCTTTATTTATCCAGTTTGAATCACATTTTTGGCTATCTAGGAACATTATTACCATTTCATCTTTCTCCCTAAAATAAAAGTAAGTTACACAGTTTGGGAGCCAAGCTGAATATTTTCATGGCGTGCATGCCAGACTGTAGTACAGCTCACTCAAGAATCACAAACAATGCTTTGGCATACGTATGCCTTACGTGTCAGTAGTCTAAAACCTCATGCAGCACTACCAATGAATTGAAATTTGGAGCCAAGGACTTTTCTCATAGGCCTTGATTCAGTGAAACACCGGAGCTCATCTGCACATTTAAACTTTTGCACATTTAGCTGTTCTTATTGACTTCAGATTTTAATGTCCGTGACTTTACAAGCTTGTATTTAAATTCTTTTTCTTCTCTGAACATTTGGGTATGAATTGTATGTCAATAATTATTCGATTTACAAGTATTGCTATAGGAGAGACAAAACTGAGAAATGCACTGTTTCTTCCGTATCTTACGGATCTTTGCATAGAATTTTGACATGGGTACAAATACTCGGTAATTCTTACGGCTTCACCTGCTAATATGCATTGTTGGGAAGCTTTAATACTTTCATTAGTTTCTTTGATCATATCAGCAAGGACATATTTTAAATTCTGAAATCCACACTTTAGAAAAAAATGCAGATCAAAACTGTACTGCCATAGTGCTTGTTTGCAGTTTGCTTCAGAACAGAGCTTCAAAGGTCTGGAGGGGGAATTAAACTCTTTGAATGCAAAATAAAATTAACTATGCATATTCAGTGTAATAAAATGCATGCCAGAGACCAGTACCCAGAAGAAATTGCCAAGTAGTCTTTGTAGTCATGGCCAAGGCAGAGGTATTTTTGCAGTGGATTTTTGAGTGTGTACGTTTTTATGTCTTTTGTTCTGGGAACTTCTTCTGTTGAAATATTCTTTGACAAAAATCCTGACTTGTAAACTCATCTAGGAGAAAACCAAAGTTAAAAAAAAAAAAGGGAGTGAGGTCAGAAATTGTAGTAGTTGTATCTGATGAAAAGCATGTTTTTCCCTAATGGGGGGAGAGGACTCTGAGTTTAGTTTTTTCATGCAGAGCTTCAGCTCAGCGCTCAGCTTGGGAGTATTTCCAACTCATTGAAATACAAACAAATTGACAGTAGAACTGACCTCAGGGGGAGCTGCGCTCATTGATAAGCATTTTCAGGACTTCGCCCTAGATTGAAAATCATGTCAGGTTTTTGTCCAAATTAGGTGCAACAAGTAAAATTGTAAGTAGCCTGGCATTCTAGGTTAGTAACAGTTTCTGTGCTGCTGTCGCATACCACTGACTTTTCTAGTCTCGCTGTTTCTTTGGGCTTTGGTTAATCTTTAGGTACAATCCTTACAGGATGTGTTGGGGAGGAAGGGTCTTTTAGATTTTCTTCCTCCGGGAGCTGAGGTAACATCCTAAATTTGTGTGCTTAACAGCAGCCACTACCTGCTGCTACAGATAGCCCCAGCTCAGCTGCTTGGGAGTGCAAGTACTAAACAAAGTCTGCTGTGTTCAGCCTGGTCATTGGGTTGTGCCTGACACAGTTTTTTAAGAGCATGCAGGAGAGAGGGAAGATACTGCACACCCGTGTCTTCCTGAAGTCTTCTTGAAGTGAATTGAATTGCCCTGTGTTTCCTTTTGGATAGCATTGATTGTGCTGGGATATTAAAGCTCCGAAACTCTGACATCGAGCTGCGCAAGGGAGAGACAGACATCGGTCGGAAGAACACACGCGTGCGTCTGGTCTTCAGGGTTCATATCCCACAAGCCAATGGCAGGACCCTCTCCTTGCAAGTAGCCTCCAACCCCATTGAGTGCTGTAAGTAGCAACAAACATCCTCTTCCTGCTGGGTATTATCAGAAAATCTTTTAATTGATAAGGTTGAAAAAGACGTCTAAGATCATTGAGTCCACTGTTAACTCAGCACTGCCATGTCCACACAGCTTTTGAACACTTTTAAACACAGTTTTTAACAGTTTTTTAACACTTCTGCCCCATATGCAGTCTTTGTCCACACCAACGTGCTCTACATTGGTTTCGCTTTACCTGTCTAGTTAGGGAACTTTAATCTGCTTTCCGAAAGTACATGGTTTATATTGAGAACAGAATACCTGTGTCTTAGGAAAAAATGCGTAGCTTTATGCATTGAGTGCTGTAGAAAAAGACATACTTACAAGTAAAGAGCAGTTAAACTAATAGTAGACCTGGGAGTGACAAGGCCTTTTGTTTTAGTGACTCCTTGTCATAAAGGTAACTGCTGTAGAAGTTTTAGAAAACTTCTCTTGTGTCCTATTCACTCTGTCTCCCCATCATAAAGCAACAACCAGCAAACAAAACCCCAACCCCTTTGATAAGGAGGTAGCAATATACTAGAGCTGACACACTGGCACAAGCTGCCTGCAGCTTCAGAAAACCTCCAGAAACCAGGTTTCTGCACTGGGGTCTCTTTAAATGAACAGACTGTATTTTATTAGATACACTGGGGCACCCTTCAAATATATCTATATCATTTTTGCTCTGTAAGCCTCATCAGCCTCCCCCACCCAAAACAAAACGTTTCTGCTTTGTGTAGCTTTAACCCTCCAGCATAAGTGGTGGAAGCTGAATTTCAGTCTAACTCCCAAAGCTAATTTGATTGGCTGGATGGACTGAAACAAATTTTTAAGGTTCTGTTGAATTCCATCCACAAAGTGGATCTTTCTGATGCTGACAGAGTGCAGGGAAAACTTAACATCTGACAGGTATGTGAGGGGTGAGCTCTAGCGGAGGGAATGGGGAGGAAGGCCTGACCATCCCTAGCTCCATTCATGCTGGAGAGCAAAGCAAAAATTGTGAGGAGTCCTGGTTTCACTCGGTGATTGAAGTTTATGAGAGCTTTTCGGTTGCTACATAGCAGGATAAGGCACAATTTGAATCTGTCCTGAACTGGTCTGTGCCAAGGTGCCAAGCTCAGGGAGCCACTAAATTTGAAGCTGATTGGATTTGTGTCAGGGAATTGCAGCTTTGAGTGTTGTGTAATGAGCAAAAGTATGGCACATGCGTGCTGAAAGAAGTGGAAAACAGGAGAAAAAAATAAGTGCTAGTGTTACTTCCAGTGCAGAATGTGGAATAAGCTGGTGCCAAAAACTTCATACATTTCTGAGTGCACGTGGCACCAGAAGGAACCATATAATCTGGATAAAATGTCACATCATCCCTTGAAGCAGCACTCTCTTCATGTCCCAGTTAAGGGGGGATAAAATTTGTGCCACAAGAATACCACATTCAGTTTACAGGGATATGTGTGCTTTGGCACTCAGGTTCTTTTGGAAATACACTCTCCAAAGTGTGAGCTGCTGCTGGATGACAAGGGCCATGGGCTGCTGCTGCTGCTGCTGCAAGACAGTTTGCAGAATTTACAGTAGGGTTTATACTGACTGAAACAAATTTTAGACACAGATGATCACCTTGTCATGTGTGCCTTGTAAACACACAGCATATATGTTAGACATAGAGTGAGAGAAAATTATTTAAAATAAATGAATTTCCATAAAAATACACTTTCTGATATAGTACTTTTCAAGCTGAGTTTTAAAACCGTTGTTCTTTGTGAGTCTTTCGAATCTGTACTGCTGTTTAACGCTATTGTTTACAATCAAAGCACTTGAAAATGAACCATGTTTCCTGTAAACCCTGTGACCTTTCTTTGTTTCTGTATCAAACTCGGCTTATCTTATGAGGGTAAGCATTAAGTTGCTTACTAATGCAGTATTTACTTTTTTGTGTATTTGTGGTTGCCTTTTTTTTTTTTATAATCTTCTTTATAATTCTCCAGCTCAGAGATCTGCCCAAGAATTGCCTCTGGTGGAGAAGCAAAGTACTGACAGTTTTCCCGTTACTGGAGGGAAGAAAATGATACTGACTGGTCATAACTTTCTGCAAGACTCCAAAGTCATCTTTGTGGAGAAAGCGCCAGGTACGTCTTTTCCATCTAGACTCCAATCTGCCTTCCCCCCTACCCTGTCTGAGTCAAATGATGAAAGCACAAATATGGTAATGACATTTTCTTCTGCACGTAATACATTTTCCATGTCACTGAGCAAAGCTGTGGAAAGGATCTGAGCCGTGCCTAATGCTGAGGTTTCACACTGTGGCAACTGTAGTTACAGGTAGACAGTAGAGACACTGAAAGTCAACCTTTGGCATTTGTTTATTGTAGCAAACCATGAGTGCAGCAGGCAGGACCTGTGAGAGGGGTTTGAAATCTCTGGTGCCATGCCCCCTAAAGCCTGCAATACGGTGCATCTTCTTAAACATTTCTGTAATTTGTGCTGCTGGTGGTGTGTGTGCACCTGTGTCTCCTGTGGCATTTACAAGGCACTGGCTGAGGAGGACTTGGAGCACACACATTGATTTGAAGGACAGGTTTACCTCGAGGACTGAGGGAAGAATTGAACACAACTTCCCCCTCACCCAGCGCTGCTCCTGCGGTGCTCTGGTGGTGGGACTGGTTCTCCTGGAGAAGGGTCGCAGGCCAGGCTGAAGCAGGGAAAATGGCATGGAGTGGGAGCTGGGGCTGGGGCAGGATGTGCCTGCAGGAGGTGGATCACACGGTGACAGTGCGTAATGGGTGTGAATGCCCCCTGCGGGGATAAGCAGTGGGAGTGAGCTGGGCGTCAGAGTCAGGCTCTGAAACGAGACTGCTAAGGATAGTTTTGAGTCTTGTTTTGGAAAGGGTTTCCCTGGCGCTGGCACAAGCTATGAATTCCTCAGCTGCCGACTGGACTGAACCCCCCACCCCCATCCCGAACTTAAAAGTCTTGGGCACTCCTCAGGCTGCCTGCACCAGCTTTGACACTGCGCCTGTTTAACCCTTCATGTCCAAGAGACTCCCACGCTGTTCTCCTGCCCACGGGCCCTACTGGCACCACAGGAACTTGGGCCCATGGGCAGGATGGCAGGGAGAGCAGGGAAGCCTCTGGAGGCAAAGACACCCAAGTCTTTGGGCTCAGCAAGCTCAGGACAAGAGCAGAAGACTCCCCTGAAATTCCCCAACAGAGTCCTGGGTTGATGAGTTTTAAGTTGCCAAAAGGTCATGGGCAGAGGTAATGTCCTGGCTTCTCGGGGAGAGCCAGTTGGCACATTCCTGTGAACCCCAAGCATTGCAGCATGCACTATAGGGATGTGGCTGTGACATCAGCAGAAGCATCCTTCTTGTTTCTTGAGAAAGTTAAAAAAGATAGGAAGAAAGGTGGTTATGCAAAAAACCTGAATTCTACTCTCTGTGTTCACCCCAGGAGGGAAGAAGGTTAATGTCTACTTTATCTATATTTAAACTTCCTTTGCTGCACCGAACTGGGTTAGTGTGACATGTCAGGAGTCCTCGATCTGTCTCATTACAAGAAGGAAACCACATTAAAGGGTGCCTTCCTTAATACGTATTTCCTTTCCTCTTCCTTTTTTGAGTTGGAAAATTTTTAAGTATTGCATTCCGAAGGATTGTGGCGGTGATGCCGTTTGCCCACAGCAGGTACCACAGCATGGATCTGAACAGTCTCCCTACTCCTGTATTCCTATGCTATGTTAGGTACACTAAAAGCAGGATATTCATTGTATAGCTTTCAATTACAGAATTTAAGGTGCTGCCTTTTTTTAGTAGTCTTGCTGTAGTTTTGTTGCAGGGCAGTATAGCCTGCAGGGGCCGAGCCCTTAGAGTCAGAGTGCAGCATCTCCAGGAGCTGCAATAGTTGTGTCAGTAGAAATGACACACAAAAAGCAAAGCTGCTGGCTAATCTGGGCTGAGCAATTTTTAAGGCTTCCATGGTTTGTGTGCTATGCTGCCTCACACAGCTCGATGCATCGGAAGCAAGCAAGAGCAATGTATCATTACCTCAGTGGCGGACTGCTCTGGCTGGATTTTTGAACAGTTACTGTATTTAACGTCAAATGAACAAGCATTAGCAGCCTTCACTTTTGTAAATCAGCACTGGGTGTTTCTTTCCCTTTCAGCTCTTGAACGTCAGTGAAAGTAGGTCAAGAGAAAGAACACCAGCATAGTTTCTCTTTCTCTTAGAGAGCTGGTTATGAACTTCTGTGATTAGCTGGAGACATTCATTAGTTTTGCTGCTGTTACCACTTTTGTTTTTGAATTTGGAATGTTAATCACGTTCGTAGTAGGTAGCAGCCAAACACAGCTATTACAGAGTAATAGATCAAAGTAATAGTTCATTGTGCTCATAAAGAGAACGTATCTTTTGTATAAAATTTAAATATTGTACTATGTCAACTCATGTCTTCAGTCCTTACTCAGGCAGAGTCCCCAAGCCGGGAGGGAGTCTCCTGGAGCTTGTCTAATTCCTCCTAGTCTGCATTCTTAATTGGATAGTGCAAGGAGTTTGAGAACACTTTTTGTTTGCCTTTTTTTCCCCCCAGCTTTCTCTAAATCTGCTGAGTGCATTGTGGTCTGCTGAATGTTTTTCCAAGCATGAGTCCCAAGCTTTCAATCTTCAGGGCTAGCCCTCAGCTGTTGTAGTCTCTGGAGGAATGGCATTATCCTGGCCTCCTTTGGTGGGGGAGTCAGTCTGAGCAGTGACTCATACAAGAGGGAATCCCTGAAGAATGATCAAATCAATCTTTCTGCTGGGGCGGCAGTGGCTTCCTGCTTTCAGCTTAACCCCTTACTAGCTGCTGTTCAGCCAAGAAGCATATGAAACAGAGCAAAACTTTGCGGCCCTGTGAATCTGTGTCTCACACAGGGAAAATGAGGTATCCAGGGGGTGAAGGCACGGCACACTGAAAGGACCACGGGAGAAGCACTGTGAGGACCTTCTCTGGAAGGAGAACCCCTCATGGTGAGGTCAGGCAGAAGGCACCCCTTTGGCTAAATAATGAGTGTTCAGAAGTGGACTAAAATTTGCTCAAGATTCTACAGTACTGTAAAAAAGTTCTTATGTATTGATGATTGTGGCCTTACTTTACTGGATTTTGGGCAATATTCTGTTGTTTGCACACCAGACCATATTTTGCAGTGGTGAGCAATGGTATAAGATAACCGCTGAAGAAACCTAGCAGTAGTGAAAATGTGAATGCTAAATGTACTTTAAAAGGTTCACTCTTCTAAATTCAGAACTTCCTTAAACTGGAGAGTCCCACAAAGACTTTGTGTCCTAAAAATTAAGCTAGTAATTTCTTCTTTTCTCCTTTTACTTTCTGTCTCTCTTTGTAGTCATGCATGTCTTCCTGAGGTTCAGTAGTGTTTTGTGCATGTCATGATTGTTGGGTGCCAGGTTGAGGACAGCCAGCACCTGTCTGTTGTTCACCGGAAGAATTAGTACTTTGTAAAATACGGAAAAGTCTGCAACTCCTTACTGGCAAGGGCCCTTGCTGTCTGTAGACTGGGGTTTGCTGTGGCAGCAAGGTGCGCATTCTAGTTACAAAAGTAGGTGAAATTAAGTTGTTGTTTGTTAGCTATGGCAGGAAGTGTTTGGCTAGGAGTGAGAAAATGCTTCTTGTTAACATGTGCGTCTGCATGGACCATGATCTGGAATTATAACAAAAGACTGATTTAGTTACTTAAAATTTTTTAACTTTTTATTTCAGTTGTAGATTTTAAATGTACCAGGCAACAAAAGTCTTGAGGGAAGTTCAGAAAATGCAGAGATGCTTGGAGAGTGTGTTTTAGGGATTGCATATCTATCAGCTACCTTTTTTTTGGTAACACTTTCTGCAAACACTCTTTTCAAAGCTAATTTTTTAAAGGTAGTGTGAGTTACTGAACACAAAGACGCACAAAAGTGTAACTAACTGAAACAACCAGGCTGCTGGCTCTTAGTATATCAGATTATGATTAGTGATCTATAAAACTGATCACTGTGCTGAAAAAATCCTGGTTTTCATCCCTCGGTTCACAAAATGTATCCTGTAACTGATGAGTGAAAGCTCAGTGATGAGACACAAACCCAGTATCCCAAGGAACAGTGCACAGGAAAATTATGGGTACGTTATGGTACAGGTAAGTTATGGATTATAGTTCCTGCATGCTGTAGGATGTTTTGGGATAGAAAGAGTATTTTGAGGGCTAGAAAAAGTCTCGTATTGAGATCTGAAAAAGTTAATCTACCCTGAAAATCCCTCCTTGCTCAAAAATTGCTCCTTGGTCCTGTGGCTTTTAACACTGGAACTAGCTCAAGTATTTCCGGACTTCACAGATTTGGCCAAGTCTAGACATACCTAAGAGATCAGGTTAAACTGACAAAATCTTTATAATCAATTTGTGAACTATGGGCAGAAATGGTCATTGGATGTATTATTATTAATCATCATAGGTTTGAGTTGCCACTAGTTAAGTCAGAGCTCCAAACCCATTTCTTTGCTTTTGTGCTTAGTGACAAGAGCTCAAGGCAAGGGTTTTAAAGAGTGAAAAGCCAGAAATATAACTAACACCCAGCTTCACTATGGGATTAGTTTCTCAAATAACATTGATTTTGGTACTTTGACTCTGGGCTGTTAATGTTGAGGGCCATTTTGTCTTGGTCAAAGGCTGTGTCTAAGCTTCCTTGTAACAAATGCCGCTCCCCAAAGATGCATCACTCTCTTTGATGGACATTTCTCGCATTCACAATTTGTAGTGCTGTATCCCTGAGTAACTCCAGACTTACAGACTTCAATGGTTTTGAGCGAGTTGTTAATTACTCTCAGACATCAACAGTAATCCTGGCACCTACACATTTCAGTAACCTAATTGCATAATATCCTCAGCTATTGTGCCCAAAGCCTTTGACACTCGAAGTTCCTGAAAGAGGGAGAAATAAACATCGTGTAAGCAACATTTCCTCCAGGGATTTTTCTTTTTGAATGTTTTCAAACAATTAGGAAGCTTTTCAGATTTAGTTAATGCTTCAAATTCTTCGTTCTGCTCTTGTTTTTATTTTGTTAAATGGATTTTTCTGTCAAAACTGTTTCTCCTCCCTGCTGAACAGGTTTTGCTCTTAGAACATGAAGGTGTTGATGTGTAACAGTTATAATTAGAGCAGATGAAAGATAACTGGGTGAAATCATCAATTTAATTTTTTTTTGTATATATATGCCAAAGGAAGTCATAGCTTTCTGTAAGTATTTCAGATGGGAAAACTTAGCAGTTTGCCTCCTGTTAGATGTGTGGTCAAGCTCGGTCAGCTGAATTTTTGCACAAGGAAAATGCGATACGGAAAAGAAGGAAGCTGGATAAATTTAAGTGTCCACTCTAGCATTTCACAGGTTTTTTGTTCCTCTCAAACTTCCCCGTCTTTAGCAAAGATTAGAATCAATCAATTACTGCCTTGAGGTACAATTGTCAGTCTTATAAATTCAGTCCTGTTTCCCACATGTTGTGTGAGCAGAATTTACCTTGTCATATGGCAGGTAACTCAAACACAGTCTTTTAGCTTCAGGAAGACTTACAAAAAGTGATACGTTGACGTAACATTTGAGTGGCATGTGAATGGAACGGATGCATTGAGGAAGCATGTGGGCTTTTTGGTTTGACTCAGATACACTGAATAGGATTTGGAGTCTCTTTTGACGTGATGTGATGGGATGGTGAGATGGGTGACCTGAGTCTTGGCAGAGCTCCACATGGTAAAAGATCTCACATTCTCAGAGATCTTTCCATTGCTCTTTCCATTGCCGGTAGCACTCGGGGGGGGCAACTGGCCAAAAAGGGGTCATGTTTCACACCAGTAATCATACTGTAGCTCACGTAATAAATAAGCAAGTGGCAAAACTCTCCTTCCCCCTCTAGTCAGATAGACAGATACTACTTAATTTTGTCTTTATCTGTCTGTTTATCCAAGTTCAGGACACACGTTCCAGTTGGCAGTGAGCAACTGCACGCTGACTCATGTGCAGTGAGGTTAAAAATTCGGGAAACAAGATAAACTGGAAACTTCAAAGGCATACGAGTTGGGAGCATGGAGTTCATGTGAAGGTCACTTGAACCTAGATCCTAGAGATGTATTGATAGCTGAAGGGGTTTCTGGCCACTGCCCAGAAATAGATATCCTTGGGCAAATTGTGTCATCAGATGCTGGAGTCATTTGATGGTGGAACCCTTTCACGCGCACAGAGTAGTGATGCAGCTTGTAGGAAATGTCAGCACGTTTCAGTTTTTCCTGGCTGTTTAGTCTAGGGAATGGTGAAGACAGAGTGGGACAGCAGCCATACGCATGAGAGGGTGTCAGCAGCAGCAAGTCTCATCCAGGGTGTTGCTCTCACAGTGGAGAATGAGATCAATCAATCACAGATACTTACTGTGGACAACAAAGAAATAAAGAATAAGCATATGGTCTCAAAAGTCACTTGTCTGAGTAATCCTGTAAATTTTTTATTATTATAGAAAATGTGGCTGAATGCTTCAAGTTTATTCTTTCATGTCTTCCAGGCTAAGTGGCTTCAAGCAGCTGTGTCTGTGCAATCAAAGCTTTGTCTCTGAACTTTTACAACTAGCACAAGATTTCAAATAGTTTTTACTGTTACTGTTCCAGTAGGACTGTCTGTCCAAACACACAGGAATTCACAGCCCTTACAAGAAAGCTGAGAGTCTAATGAAGCAATCAGTGCCTAAAGACAGTGGAGGAAGGAAGTATAGAGGGTTGACCTTGGCTGGATGCCAGACACCAACCAAGCGGCTCTCTCACTCCCCCTCCTCAACAGGACAAGGGGAAGAAAATAAGATGAAAAAGCTCATGAGTCGAGATAAAGACAGGGAGATTGCGTATCAGTTACTGTCACAGGCACAACGGGCTCCACTTGGGGAAAATAATTTATTGTCGATTAAAAATAGAGTAGGATAGTGAAAAACAAAGGTAAAACTGAAAACCACCTTTACCCCTGTCTCCCTTCCCAAGCTCAACTTCACTCCTTCATTCCTGACTTCTGTTTCCTTCCCCTGAGTGACACAGAGGGTCAGAGAATGGAGGCTTTGGTCAGTCCATAACAGCTCCTCTTTACCATTCCTTCCTTCCTGTACTGTTCCCTTGCTCCAGTGTGGGGTCCTCCCATGGCAGACAGTGCTTCATGTACCGCTTCAGCATGAGTCTTTGCCACGAGGTTCAGTCCTTCAGGAACAGCCTGCTTCAGCGTGGGTCCCCTGCAGCCATCATTCCTGTTAGAAAACCTTCTTCTGCCTGGGCTCCACTTCACAGGCTGCAGCTCCTGCCAGGAGTGTGGGCTCTGACTGGCTGCATATGGATCTCTGCTCTGGTGTGGTTGTCTCCACGTGCTGCAGGGTCACAGCTGCCTCACNTCCCATGGCAGACAGTGCTTCATGTACCGCTTCAGCATGAGTCTTTGCCACGAGGTTCAGTCCTTCAGGAACAGCCTGCTTCAGCGTGGGTCCCCTGCAGCCATCATTCCTGTTAGAAAACCTTCTTCTGCCTGGGCTCCACTTCACAGGCTGCAGCTCCTGCCAGGAGTGTGGGCTCTGACTGGCTGCATATGGATCTCTGCTCTGGTGTGGTTGTCTCCACGTGCTGCAGGGTCACAGCTGCCTCACCATGGTCTTCACCACAGGCTGCAGAGGAATCTCTGTTCTGGCCACTGGAGGCACCTCCTCCCCCTCCTTCACTGTTGTGGAAGTCTGCAGAGGTGTTCCTCTCACTTATTCTCACTCCTCTCTCACAGCTGCTGCAGTTTTTTTCCCCTTTAGTGTGTTGTCAGAGAGGTTCCACCAGGTTTGCTGATGGGCTCAGGTTTGACTGGCTCAGCGGGAGCTGGTTCTGTCAGACGTGGGGGCATCTTCTGGAATCTTCTCCACCCCCGTAGCCCAACCATGAGCCAGACCTTGCTATGTAAACCAATACATGGGGATACCTTCAAAGTACTTAGTTTCTGGAGGGAATGCTTACTTCTTTTGGAAAATGACAACTCGTCATCTCCTGTTGCTTTCCTGACATCATTAAGAATTGGATCGTGTCTCAGATGGGTATCACAGGAAAAGTGGGGAGAGCTGAGAGAAGAAGAGCATGTTCCTTTTAGGTCTGTTAAGGAAGTAAGATTACACCTTCAATGTAGAAGAAGATAAAATGACATTTAAGAGAGGAATAGAGAGATAATTGTTTCCAAAGTGTGCCTTCTTGCTGAGAAGCCGATGTCGAGGCAGAAGATCAAAGGATAGGAGGAAGATTGAGCCTGACCTTCTTGGACAAGAGGAACAAGAAAAGGGACGTGGGGGGGACAGTGAGATGGAAAAAAATAAAAATGCTGTTCAGAAGTATCTGCCAGAAAGTCACTAGGAGTTGCCATAATGGGATGTTTCTGGAAGTTGAGAAGTTGTGGTCATACAGTTGAAGAGTTTGTGTCTCAAAAATAATGAAGAAAGAAGATTTGAAAGCATTTGGATCAAATTTACATCTTAAGATGAGAAATAACTAGAAGTAGCTATAGTACAGGTGGTGGTGTTGGCATCCAGCACAGAAGTAGAGGAAAAGGATTGTTCATGGAAGAAAAATTTGGAACTTGATTTAAACTGGCTGTGAGATTTGTTACTCCAATAGTCTGAGAAAATATGAGACAGATTAGACTGAAGAAGATGGACCAGGAACATTTTACTCAGTTTCAGCTGCAGAGTCACAGGTTCAGCCTACTAGGGTTTCCCAGAGGAAAGTAAAATTGTGAAGACAAGGAGATGACGTGAATGTAATCAAAACCAGAGTGAAGCGCTGTCATGACTGCTGGTGGGTGGCTGTGCTGGGTGTGCTTTGTTTGACCTGCCTGCTCTAGAGAGATTTTTCAGGGATGTCAAGCTGCAGTTTTACTTGGAAGTTGTGTGTCTTAGACCTGGAATTACTTAAAGTTATTAAATAAAACCCTCAGACCAACGATAATTTGAATAGGGGGAGGTGCCAGAGAGCACAAATTGCACAGCCAGCTTCCATTCTGCTGAAAATAGTATCTGGCAGGTCTTTCCAATGGTTTTGGCTCAAAATGAACCCCGATCTGTCAGTTGTCAGCACCGTGCCTCCTTTTAATTACCTGGACTAAAATTACAGTTCATTTGCAAACAGTTGAACTCAGAATAATTACGTCTGTTAGACATACTGTGGTGGAAGGCAGCTAAAAAGGCTCACCGTTCAGGCAAAGTGAGTCCGTCAGCTTTTGGCTCGCCCAGCTGAGCAACCAGAGAGGAAGCGCGTGCCTGGCACAGATTCCAAACTACCCATAAGATCCATTTTGTGCTGGATTTTTACACCTGGTCACTGCATGACATTCTTACTGTTAATTCAAGGCAAAGAAGAGAGAAAAAGTAACTCAAAAGTGTCATATGGATGGCAGACAGACCTACACGTACATGGCACTCAGCTCCCTACTCCAAAAATGTGTAGCTGAAGGAGTGAAAAAAATACATATGCTGCAAAAATGCTTATGAGAAGACACCAACAAATACAGCACCTTTGATGTGGAAATAAAAATAGGTCAGTTATTCCTGAGCCCTGCCACGCATGGATGGAGGCATGCCAGAAGGCATGCCAGGGATGGGGAGCAAAGCTGTGGGGAAGTCTCTGTAGCAGGACAGTAGGTTGTGAGGAGAGCAGAAGAACAGCTGGGGGACTTCCTGGCATGGAAGAGGGAAATAAAGTAAGTGAAAATCAGACCAGCTGTGTGGTCTCATAGCAAACGTAGTGTAAGAGCAAAGAGTGGAGATGAGAGTGGCCGGAGAGGCAGTCAGGGACAATGTTCTGGGCAGTAGGCAGGCCATGGCACCAGCAGGAGCTGCAACAGGAGGTAGGCTCTGAAGGTGGCGCTTGAGCTAGGAGACATCTCGCTGCTCACAGGTCCCTAAGAGGCTGAGATCTCAGGAGAGCAAAGTGCCACTGAGGAGATCAAAAGAAAGGTCTTGGCCACGTACAGTTCAGATACTTACTCCCTGCTAGCACGCACTGCATTTCTGAATGTTTCATTGCTCTCTTGCCCCATCTTCCTTGTACATCCCATGTCAGACTGCTTGGCTGGTGTTGGTCCCTCCTCAGTGCCTGACCCTTGTAAAAGTCTTTAAGATGTACACCAGTGTGTCAGCACAGGCATAGAATCCCACTCACTTGGTGGGATCCCCTTTCCTTGCTGGTGGGGAAATGTTGTTTGCAGCAAAGACGCCTGTAGGACCAGCTGAGAAAAGTGCCCTGACTGCTTGTGGCATCCCCAGATCCAAATGGCTGCTGCCCCTGCAAATCTGGCACCAGTACACCTATGCCAACCCATAAGCGCCAGCTGGTGAGATGGTGCCAGTGGGTCATGCCTGGGACTGGCGTGGGGAGTGCTGTCCTCCAAACAGAGCTTCCTCCTTGCCTCTTGCCAGTCCAGCTTGCCCTTCCCCTGGAAGCTGTGCAGAGAACTGGATAACTCCTAAGTCCAAATGATGAGACTTTGCCATTGTCTTCATCCTCTTCTTTGCACAGAAACCCATCCATTCCTTCTGAACATCTTCAGAGATCAGTCATCTCAGTGTCATGAGGGTACTCACCAGGGAAGACGGGTAGTAGTGCTGGTTGAAAGCTTTCAAATTATTCATTCCTTGGGGATTTAAATGTGCATTGTTAGGCCCAAATAGGAGGGTGGGCAGCCTTTGCAGAGCACCTCAAAATGACGCTGCATTGCATCTGTGCCCTGCCTGTTGGGGACATGTTAAAGTAATCTGGGCTGTAACATAGGAATTATTGTTCAGGGTAATCTCACAACACATTAATCAAGTAGTTGGTTCCTTTGGGAGGGTAGGGCTTGTTTCACCATTTTACTTGGAATATATGAATGTAAATACAGATTTACAGTGCAGCCAGTGCATTCAAACTCTGTTGAAGCGCAGACTGGAAGAATATAAAATGTACCCTGTGTATAAGCAGTGAAATCCTAGATAATGTCTATTCTTCTCATATCTCAAGTGAACACAGGTCCACTAAAGAATATAGACTGTTTTAACCTCCTGTAGTAAAGTGGAATCACTTAAATATTTCTGAACACTCCCATTATGCCCATTTCATAGAGGCAAGATTTAAGTGGTTGCCAGATGTTATACTCTCCTGAGTTTCCAAGCTTAGGTTTTTTTGCATTTGTATATTCTTCCCCCTTTCTGCAATCCATCAGTTTGGAAAGTTGTGCTGGTGGTTTGATTGTTTTGAGCTTGCAAACCACTCACACTATGCTTGCAGATCCCTGAGATGCAAAAGTAAATCCAGCCCTAGAAACCCCAGGGGATCTCTCTGGATGGGCAATGATGAGGGGAAGATGCTACAAAAATGTCTTTGGAAAGTCTTTACAGCTCTTTGTGTTGCTCATCCATGAGAAAAATCCGTGTGTCATGGTCTGCAAAGCTCTATGTGTGAATAACTGATGCTGCTAGATTTGCACAACTATTTTTTAGTCCTGCTTCTGTGTTAAAACAGACCTTTACAGTGCCTTTTTATGTGGAAATCTTGTAGCTGGGTGTGGTGGGGAAGCCGCTTGGTGACTCATACTGCAGGGAATTCCCTGATGAATTAGAGTATTTTTACTTCTGGACTTATGCGCCGTTTCCTTCAACGGAGCAAGCGGCCGATAAGAGCAGGCTACAAAGGCCCATTCACTGTTCAGCTACCCCATGTTAAAACAGGGTGTTTATGCTTTGCAGAGCTGAAAATCCACCCCCCATAAGGCGTGGGTTCACGGCATTTTTGTCATTAGCGATCCCAGGTGCTCCGAGTATCATGGTGACGAAGAAAACAAGGCAGAAACGGATGGTGGTGAAGCACACACGGAGCAGGGATGGCTATAAATAACAGGGATGGGTCTGTAAATGTCAGGCTTCCTGACAAACCTGGTGTCTTCAGCTGGCAGTAATGCTGATGGCCACCTGTCAGCGCAGCGTCCAGCCTGTGCAGAACGGGCAGGAGCAGCCTCTCCTTCCCTCAGCACTGCCGCGCTCCTGCGCTGCCTCTTTGGAGGAGGAGGGATTTGAGGGTCGTTCATCCAGCCCATGCATGGTTCCCTCATGAAGCCTTGGCTCTGTTGGGTTAATGGCTGTTGCTGCTGGCAGTGAAGGGAGCAGGGCACTCCACTGGGGGCTCTGCAAGGATTCTGCCCTGCCCTTCTGTGCATGGATGTTTTGGGTTTATTTCCATTTGGTGAAAAAACCCTCACAAAATATGAGAAACTAGTATAATACCTTGACCCAACTTTTTAGCTATATAAAGAACTGTCTTTCTCTTCAAAATATTGCACTATAAATCTTAAAAACGCCAAAACAAAGCAAGGCATTTGGTTTGGAGAAGACACTTCTTATTACTTGGTAAAAGTAAATAGTGAAATGAAAGGGAATGAAATAAGACCTTTGGAAAAGCCGTTTTCTCCCTTTTCCTTCGTGCCTCCTCCTCTCCTTCCTCTCCTGACTCCATCTCCCCCCTCCCTGTATAACAACTGCCCATTTGGGTACGGTAATTCCAGAGAGCAAACTTTAACGGGAATGCCTGAAATGTGTCTGCTTCAGCTTTGTGTTATGTCTGTAATTTGAATTATTTGCATTTTGGAAAGGTATAAATTGCTCTGGTGTACTTGGGTTGGCTGGCGGCCAGGAGGGAGTTGCCTCGGGCCCAGACCAGGCGCGTTGCTGCAGATGTGGCAGGCGTACAATGGAAACTTTTGTGGGCGAGCAGCCCTCACTACTCCAGCACACGCTGACAGGAGGCGGCATCCCGCTTGCTCACCAGGCTCCCCAGCGGATGGGCACTGGGGCAAAACCATTTTCTCCGGCACAGGCGGGCTATCTTGAGGCTTAGGGCTCCCACAAACCATTCCAAAGACATTATTCCTTTCTCTTTTTTTTTTTTTTTTAATTTCAGCTGAACTGTTTAAACCTGCAAAACATGTTTACTGTAAAAGGTTGACGTAGTGGTCTAAGGTTTCCCTCCTGGAGCTGGTCCCAGTCCGTGGGCGTTGAGATTTCCCTCTTGGTTCACCAGACGTAATATGAGGAATTGTCTTTCTTTCTTTTTTTTTTTTTTTTTTTTTTTGTTTTTTTTTTTTTTTTTTTTTTGGTCTCTTGCTTCATAACAACTTTTCCTCCCTGTGTTTTTGTTAAATGAAATGTCACTAGCTGTTAATGAGTTGTCTATTCCTTGCTTCTTCTCTCTCTTCCCTTTCCCCTCAGTTGCTGATGGTCTGGACAATCCCAAGGGAATTTCTTGGAGCAAAACTCTTATTGTTCTTACTAGCTTCCAAAGACAAGCCACAGCTCTGGATTTTTATTTTCCTAATAGTTTAGATTACAGCATCTAAAATACTTCTGAACAAACTCCTTTTGTCATCATAAAAATTTCAAAAATGCATAAAGGCAGTGCTGCGTGAAATAATTGAAAGATTATCTGGAGATGGAGTCATTTTGAATTTTCCTGAAGTATCGGCAGGAAATAAAAACCAGAAACCTGAATCAGATCATTCGTCTTGCAAAGCACAAATTAAACATAGCAAAAAACCTGAACTTCTGGTAATCCGTTTACAAAGGCAAATTGAACACATGTTAACTACTAGTCTGGACGTCTGTAGGTTTTAAAAAAAACAGCTTAGCAAACCCCTCCAAAGCAGAAGTTCCTACACTTTGCAAAACGTGTGATAGTGTTGGTGTTGTGTTGCTTTTATAACTGATTGAATTAATTAGGGGCAGGGAGGCAGGGCTACAGGGGCTGGAGATAAATGAGACTGCTCCCAGACAGGGGATGTGTCCTGGCTTGCCGAATTTTGGTCAGGCTTTTTCTACTGACAGCCCAGGGGAAGCATCTGTTGGATAAATTGTGAAGTGATCGCCAGTCCTCCCAAGAAGCCTACTTCAATTCTGGCGCTCTCCAAAGGCATCATTAAGGAGACTCGAGCACAGTCTGGCTGCTCCTTCTCTCCCTGCAGCTGAACGTGGCAGTACCAATTAAAGGGATTCCTTTTCCAGCGTCACAAGTTAAAATGTAGGAAGAAAATGAGGGTAGATCTGCTAATTGTTTTCCTACGGAAAGACCTGCCAAATCCACTGTGGTGTTTGTGTTGCAGCCTTCATGTTGTGCTTCTTTCCATACATTAAAAAGAAGGGGGTTTTGGACACTAAAACAATCGCCAGGGATAGTCCCTCAGCAGCATTCCTTTCACAGTAGGACAGCTGTACACAAAAATATTATTTACAGACATTTGTAATAAATCAGGCAGTTCTAAATGCGTCACCTCCATCCTGGCCATGAAAGCGAAGAGAAAAGAAAAAGTGCATTCACTCTTACCTTTCATAGAGCTGTTTTTCTAAGGCAGGCCCACGTCCATGTGATGAAGTTCAAAATAACTAATATTTGCATTTGCGTGTCCCAATGCTGCAATAAATGTACAAAAGAGATGACATAAAGTCTCAGTTTCCCCTTCATTTCAGTAACATCTGACAGTGGTGGGACTCGTGTAGCTGCATGTGTCTCCACTGCCCAGCTTATCCAGCAGTCTGCTTACAGCCTTTCATTTGTGTTTTTCTAGGCCTGCAGGATGGAAACCTTACGTTCTGTATTATTTTTCTCATTTCTTTCCTATTGATGTTTGAAGATACAAGGAAATAAAAGCCCACCTTGTTGTCCAGTGATTTCTGTATCAGTAATGTGCAGGAAAAATGACCACACGAAGTCAGTTTCTTCCAAAAGACATGTTCCCATAAAAAGTTATAGTTGTGGCTTAAATCTGTGTTTGCTTGGAAATGGAAATTCAGTAAATTTGGAGGACATGGCACACCACTAAAAGCATCTTCAGAAGTGGGACCACTGTAGCTGAACTAAACCAACTTCAAAATGGAGTCTAAAGCTGTGTTTCCCAGCCTGTGGCCTTGCCTTTTGACCCAAGTAGCAGAATATTGACAAGCCAGGCTAGGAGTATATTAAAATCAAATCCTGCATGGCTGAGTAGCTTCCTTAATGTTACTTTTCTTTTTGTATTGTTTAATATTAATATTGAATATGACTTACAGCCTAGGTAGTGGCCAAAAGGCATCATAGGTAGCGGTATTGTTGTCTGAAAGTTCAGCGAACAGAGATGTAGAACAGTTGCATATTCTGTCCAGGCTAGTGGCAGAGCAAACTCTCAGTGGCTCTCCCCCATCACGGTATCATGCACTCTGGATCGTGGTTCTTCCCTTCAGTAAAGCTGAAGGGGCTCCTGTCACAGGTTACCCAGATGGTCTCTTAGTTGGGCAACACTTTGGGCAATGCGTTGCGAGAGCTCCTTTTCGCATACGCAGTGCCCCTTCAAAGAGATTGTTTTTGCAAAAGTTGCTCCTTTCTTGGCTTGGGAAAGGAAAAAAGGACAGAACTAGATATCTCTTTCTTTTGTCTTCTAGATGGTCACCATGTGTGGGAAATGGAAGCCAAAACCGACAAAGAAATGTGCAAGCCAGTAAGTCTGCCTTAAATATTTTAACATCAAGATGAAAAATATATATTGCCTTCTCCAGCACTGTTACTAAAGAGGGATTTCCAAGGCTTTGGCACTGAAACAGAACAAGTACTTAGGCCTCCCCTCCTGGAAATCTTTCTTTAACGCAAGCATGGGGTAAAAAGCCTTCACTGGAAGCTATCCCAAAAGTAGGAGAGACCATTTGGAAAATATTTTTTCATTGTCCAGGATGGGCCAGTTCCATCTGCTCATCTTTTGTCTTGCTGGGTCAGTTCTTTCCGCTGCTCCCAAAGCAATTTCTGATCATTTTCCTTGGCTTTCCTCTATCTTTGGCAGAAGAAAGATGAGTCCCCTCTCAGGAGATCAGCTCCACATTGGGGAAGTGTGTCTCCCTCAGCCATGACTCTAAGTGGGAAGTACGTCCACTATTCCACGTCCGCAGGAATATGCAATACTTGCAAACCTGCAGGCAAACAATTTAAATATCTCAGCTGAATTCAGGCCAAATGCTAAGAAGAGCATTCCCTGTTACTCTTTCAAAAAGTGCCAAGGGAGGTTTTGATGGTCATAGCAGATTCTCTGTGCATATGTGTAAGCTGATGCCCTAGAAGCTAAGTCATTTCCTTATCCCCATGCTGGAGCATTTGGTTTCTGGCAGTGGAAGATTGTGTACACTTTCTCCAGCCCCTTTTCATGTTGCACTAGATGTTCTTGCAACAGTGAATCTCCCATCCACAGAAGCTAGCATGCTTAAAACTTCCCAAGTTGTTATACAAAAAAATATTGTGCTGTGGAAAATGGAAATATTTGAGTAATGCTGTCCTAATGCCTTTCAAAGGAAATTTTGTTAGGTTCAGATATATCAGGGATGACCTGCCAACCGAGTCGTTGTGCTTTCTCCTGCTGAGTTAGAGACCACAATTTGATTGTGGTCCCAGATTCTTGACAGAGGCAGGCTGGATAGAGCCTTGTCCATATGCAGTATCATATTTGCAGTCCATAGGGAAGAAGTGGAGGTTGGTGATTTTGTAAAGATCTGAGCCATGCTGAAATAATTTCCCTACTTTTAGAATCCTTGGTGTGGACACGGGGGGTGGTGGAGAGCCATCCTTGCCCACAAAGTCCACCAGTTTCCCTTCAGACAGTGTTTCTCCTTGTAAGCCGGGGCATTTCCTTCTTGGGGTTAACTTTTCAATGCTATTGTACAGCTCGACTGCCTTAGTCGTGCCTTGACTTTTCTGATTTGTTGCTTTTGCAGAATTCATTGGTGGTTGAGATACCACCTTTCCGCAATCAGAGAATTACCAGCCCTGTTCAGGTCAACTTCTATGTCTGCAATGGGAAAAGAAAGAGAAGCCAGTACCAGCTTTTCACCTATCTTCCTGCTAATGGTAACAAAACAAATTCCTTATGTCTGCTAGAAAAAGTGAGAGATAATGATGATACATGGTTGTTCTGATAATTCTTTAGTAATTCCAATATTTTGGAAGTATACCTGGTGCTATGAGAGTGAGGATAAATCCAGGAGAGCTGCTTTTGTCTCTGCTGCCCACACAATAGACCGCCTCTGCAGATTATTTCCATTTGCATTGGTGGCAGAGACCTGTTGAAACAAGGACTTCTGCTTTTGGGAGCTGAAGAGCCACAGCATGAACTCACATGTTTGTGAAGGCACTGAGCTCTCTGCTAAGCTGCTGTCAACCCTTGGTCTGACTTGCTAGCTCCAGAGGGTAAATTGCATTTGAATAAAATTTCTGAATTCACACCACAACATTTTAAGCATGCTGGGCTCTGAGCTGGAGGTGGTGTGTGGATTCTCCTTGCAGTCATCTCACACCTTGCTGCCTTGCACAGGGTGAAAATGGAGATGGACAATGTGGGTAAAGATCAGAGTGCTCCATGCAAAATGGAGCTTCATGGATGGGAAATGTTCAGAAACATGTGCCAGTATTTTTTTTTTGAGCTTATGTTGGTAGCTGTGAAGTGACAGTAAAGTCACCTGTGACAGCTGAATTCCAAGCAGGCTTGTATGAAGATTTTAATAGCTAGTAAACTTTGATTTTTTTTTTTAATTATTTGAAATGGCTCTTATGCTGAGAACCCTCTTTTAAGGAAAGTAGGAACAGAAGGGTGGTTGATTTGGTTTTGTTTTTTTGGAAGGGAAAAGGAATTAGAAAAAATTATTAGGTTATGCTTTTTTGTAGATTTTCCAAGTGAAAATAATCCTTCTGTGGGAAATACCCACAAAGAAATAGTCAAGTCATGTCATATGACTTGAAGAGACATGCTAATTTTTTGTCAGTGAAATCCCATGAAGTACACATTTGGAATTTCACCCAGTTAGCATGCATGCACTTTCATCGAGACTTAAATTTAAAATAAGAGTACAGGAAACCTGACATGGCAACGGAGTGCTTATTGCATATGTTCTGTGCAGCTATGGTTCACTGAATCAGCCTACTTATGCAAACTTCATCCCCAGTGGGGATGTCTGTGTATATTTAAAGACTCTTCATCTCTTAAATTGGAAAGAAAAAGAGTTGTTATTCTCTTTCACAACACTTTTCAGCAACAAAAATCAGTTGTAGAGGCAATCAGGTATTGCCTTGTCACCCAAGTTACCCTCATAAATATTTCAGATTCAGGCCTCTTGTTAACTGCTGTTTATTAAGCAGCATCTCCCCTCCAGCCTTTACATAGGCCCTTTTTTACCATTGTATTTTAAACCCTGAGAACATTGTGCACTCCCGCAGAGTTGGTTTATGCTATCACCATTCTGTGTTTGGAACATTTGATGTTTCATTTGATGTGAAGAGATGGGAATATATACCTAGTGACAGCAGATCTAGTGACAACAGAGAACCAGCCTAGGCTTTATTCTGCAAAGACATCTTTAATTATGGTAATTGTTGAAAACATTAGGAATCTTGTTTAGTCTGCTGTACCAATTTAAATTCAAGTGAAATCTTTTCATTTCAGTGTAAGGAAACTTGAAAGAAAAAAAGTAACACCAGGGTAGGGTACCTAGTAAATATTCTTTCCATTCCTGTTTGGTTCTCCACTCACATTCTCTTAATACATATGTATATGTGCGTATAGGTAATTGAAAAACATGCTGCGTTCTTTGCAGCCTCTCCCACTACAGTGGTAAAAGTGAATGTGCTTCTGCAATCATCAGAATCAATAGTACAGTATGTTTTTATCATGCTTGTGTTGTAATGCCTGTGTTACAGCTCTAAGGTTTTGCCCTTATGTGGCTGGTATTCTTTTCCATCATGCCTTTCAAAGATAGATACAATCACCTCAACTATGTATTTATAAACCATGTACATTGACTGAATCAGTCATTTATGCTGCTGTATTTCTAGGAGTCATTTTAGGCTTTATTTGATTTCAGTCACAACATTCTTTCACTGTTCCAAGACATTGTAGAAAACCGAAGTTTAGCTCATGGAGAGGAAAATACCTGAGTCAAGAACCGCTGGGTGATCAGTGTAAAAAAAAGTAGATGAGATAAGCATGATTTTGGCCCAAGTAACACTTTGTAGTTTAAACAAATCCCACAAACAGAGAAGGTGTAGGGTTTTGACAAGCAAATATCAGAGTGGTCATTAAGTGTAAAATGTGGTTTTACACAAATGAGACGGTATCCTGCAAGCTGCTTCTCCTTCTGTGCTTTAGGACTAATCAAATGCTACATTTCAGTGTCTACTGTAGTTTTGCAGGAATTTCTGCGTGAGGGAGCTTTTAAAAGCTTTGTGATGCACATCAGACATATATTTTACAGCTCAACTGGACTGTGCCAAAGCAAAATACCGAATATGGACTAAAGCCTAAATATTGTGTGAGCCCCCTGGCTGTGTTCCTGAGGTGGGTGTGGGCACACACAGACCAGTGGGAGAGCCATGGGCTCGCTGTGCAGCTCCCACCCCCACCGCGGGGCAGTAGGGGGTTTTTCCTGTAGCTGCTATTTCTCCTCATTCCCTAGGGGAAAACAGCCAGTGGATCCAGGGACACGTGACCTCATTCATCCCACCTCCCATGGATGGTCCTATAGCGTCTCCATGGAGTACAGCTCTGTGACATGCAGCCAGCACAAGCTGCCATCTCCAGCAGTGTTATTTCGCCGCCACAGGGCTTCTCCCGTGCAGCGGAGATGTGGCAGGATTGTACCTTCCCTGTGCTAGCTCAAGTGTTTCGCAGAGCAGGGGCTTACTTGGTGAAGATGAGTTTCTGCTTCAGAAATAAAAAAAACTGCTGTAAAAATGAAAATCTTACTGCTCTGTAAATGAAAAGTTTAAATAACAAAGCAAAACAGAAAGTAGATGCTTCGCAAAAGGAGCCAAGGTCTTGAAAACGGGCTTAAGTCTTTGGCTTGGGATAGACTGTAAAGCTAAGTACTCATAATCCACTTTTAATTGAAATTT
Organism: Melanocharis versteri; assembly: GCA_013397845.1. Classification (NCBI taxonomy): domain Eukaryota; kingdom Metazoa; phylum Chordata; class Aves; order Passeriformes; family Melanocharitidae; genus Melanocharis; species Melanocharis versteri. Next base: position 2,120,312 of record VZTG01009080.1, read on the forward strand.
TGATTTACTGTTCTGCTAAATTTGAGCAACTCCTGAATCTTGTATTAGCCTATATTGTACAGAAATTACTTTAATGTCATTTTTTTTAGTATTACTTCAATGACATGCATCACTGAGCAATTGCATATCAGTTTTTTCCTGAAGCCTGTAGGCTGTAGGCTCTTGAGACTCCTCCACAGACATGCCTGGTGCAGAAATATAAGTAGTTTCCATACCATTCTGGCACAGGTGAATTCCTGTAGCTCATATGGTAGGTACTGATACATTTTGCATTGCCACATCCCATCAGAATTTGAGGAGGAGGGCGCTGGACCAGACACTGCAGTCAGGAGTCTGAGTAGAGCACAATGAGCAGACCCTTGGATGTTCAGCTTTTAAAGTACCTCTGCTGCCGTGGCTGTCTGCAGGGGAGCTCTGCAGCTCCATTATGTGCAGCAGAACATTTTGGAAAACCGCATTTCGGAGTTGAACTAACTCAGAGAGTCTGAAGAAGCACACAGGCGTGTATGCTGTGGTTCCAAATCCTGTGTTTTCATCTGCTAAGAAAGCTGAAGGAGTTCCCCTGCTCAGAAGACTTTAAACAATGAATGATAAGGATTAGATGTTTAGATTTCTTTTAAGTAGGTACAAAAAAATAGAGGAAATGTGTTCAAGAACTTATTTTTGCAGATAGGAGCAAGTGCTCTCTATGTTTTCTGTTATCTAACAAGTATTGATATCAAGAATGTTGAACACAGGAAAGTTTTTCTTTGAATTTTATTTAGACAAGTAGTGGTATTCGACTAACCAAAGACAGGCTAGTTTGTCTAGGAAATATTTAATAAAAAGGAAAAAGGAAAGTTGATGTGTTTCTTTTACTGGAATGAAAAATACACTTTTGCAAAGAGTTGATGATAAAGTATTTCCAGTTACTGTTTCTATCAGGCTTCTTAATTGTCAAAGCATTATTAAAAGATAATTTCATTGCTTCTAGTATTTATTAAAATGGTGTTGATATTCTGGGTAACTTTTGCTTTGAGATGCGTTTCGCTACCCACAGGGCCAGATTTCCAGCTGCACGGCCTTCACTCACAGAGCCAGCTTTTCTGCAATTCCTTTGCCTCCCTGCAGTTTCTGCACAAGTCTCCAAGATGTTGAGCTCCTCTGAAAACCTGGCCACAGTGACTTGGTGGGGATGGAAGTCCTTTGAATCTGTGGGTGGGGAGTTGTGCAGAGAGCCTGCCTGTGGTGACTAGATGTGCCTTAATATTGTGGTTTACAGCCCAGTGACACAGAAGTGAAGCTCTTAACATTGTAGAATAGAATCATAGAATATCTCAAGTTGGAAGCAACCCATAAGGATCATTAAGTCCAACTCCCTACTCCTCGCAGGACCACGCCTTGGTCTGTAAAGGGTGAGTCCTGCCCGTGGCACATTGTTGTCAGCATCCTCTTGACTTCCTGCCTCTGCTCTAAAATTATCCCCTGCCCACCATACAGATGGGTGCAACAACACTTTTCTCATGGCTGCATTGAGCAGCCATGCCTCTGTTTCACCTCAGCCCTTCCGCCCACACCTTACTCTCTAAGTTAGAAGATGACATCAGCCTCCGTAGCAGAAAACTACAAAATGAGGATGCAAAGTGTTGCCACTCTAATGTGACACAGCATGTGGCTTGTGCTGATCGTCTCCTGACACCTCTCACCTCTCAGTATGTGTTGAATTTTCCTGCTTGAGGTCGGCAAAATTATTAGCCTAGTCCTTTATGCAAAACGATGGTGATTTCGGGGCTGCTGGGGGAGCAGGGCCAAATGCAGGGCCTGTGTTGTGAAAGGACCACGTCCAGCAACTGGTGCAATACGACCTCAGCAGCATCTCAACAAGGGGACGGAGTGTGGCTGAGTCAGGCCTGGAGCCTTGGCCCTGCTGGAGGTGTCTCCATCCTCCAGGAGCATCTGGACTGCTGCAAAGCCAGCACATGGCAGGAGAGGGCAACAGAAAGGACGAGGTGAAAGATTGGCCCCAGGGGACTTTTATTTTAGGTGAAAATAGGAATCACGGTTACTCATTTTTACACTATGCACTGACTCAGTTTATTTCATTTTGGCTACTCAGTGGCTGATTGTTACTTTTGACATTTAGCAGAGTAACTAAAAGCAGGTGAGGTTTTGTCAGAGTCCTGTTCTCATTTAAGACAATCACAAAGTTCATCATCACCGAGTGCATCAGTCCCTCCACTCCCATCCAGGAGCCACGGGACGTCTGTGGAGGAGCAGAGGAGGCATGTGTTGCCCTCACCAGCATTACACCGTCAGGCACTGGGTACCCACTGGAACTGCCCACACTTAATCCATTGCCCACACTTCATCCAGGTGGCATCCATTTTCAGCAGTCAGACAGAGCCTAGCCAGCTGCATCCAACCTGCAGACTGAGTCTGTCTTTATATAGAGAGGCAGAACGCTGCCTCTGTGTGGTGCTCCATCTTCACTTGGAAGGCCAGGAAAAAGCATCACCTGTGTGATGTCCCTGACACAGGCAGGAGTGGACAAGCACTATGTAGAAGCCTCTAGCTGTGTCTGACCATCAGCAATGATCACCCATAATAGTTAACTTCCAGTGCATAAAATTGTCTTTTGTCAGTACCTCCCTTTTCAAATATTCCCCTTCAGATGAAAAAAACCCAGCCTGTAGTTTTGGTCATTGAACTCTTCTGCATGAGCATTTTGAGGACTCCTTGCCTTGCTTCCCAGTGATTTCACATGCAAGCGGGGTAAAGTCAACACTGGTGGTGTAATGTTGTGTAGCATCATCAAAAAAGACCTCAGCCCAGTGGATTTTAGCATGTCTGACAGAGGTGATACAGAATGCCTTGACCAGTGCAGCCTGGGTGTTGTGCTCAGTTAAACCTCTAGTCTAAGGCAGTAGTGGAGCCAGGTGCTGCACCACACCGTGGAAGCAGCAGTAGAGCAGCCCAAGTGGGCCCATCACAGGACTTGATTTTCCTATTCAACATTGTAGGATTTAATAAAGTGTTATGGTGGAAAATTGTGCCTTTAAAGAATTTTTATCTCTTTCTTTTGAAAGAAAGCTAGTGCGTAATCTTCTGTACTAGCACAACCCAAAATGCCTTCCACTTACCTTCTACTACTCCCCACCTGGTTTAGCAGTGCATGCAACTAGCTACCATATATAAGCTTCTGTCTCATAAATATGTGTAGAATAACCTAATAGTTTAACAGCTGTTGAAAAGCATTTAGCAAATGAGTTAGCTAGAAAGCGCTCCCAAATCAGATAATGACACTGTCCAAGATTATATGATGAGGTGTCCGCGCAAGGCTTCCATCTCCCTGGAGCTATTCTTGTATAAAACTGTACATATTCATCTGTACCTGTAAAAATCTATACACAAAACCCAAAAGGGGCAGGCAAGCAGGCATGTTTTAGAGTTAGTCTTCCTGATGAGCAGCACCAGTAGCAGTGTACTAGCAAGAGACGGTGAGTTCAGATACTTGTGCGGACAAAAGTTGCACATACACATGTGCTCCCTACAGTGTCTTGATGGCAAGAGGCTTCCTTGGTGTCTGAGTCCCTGTGTGCTGGATTTAGTAACTAAAAGCAAATGCTTGATAGCAGCTTGACCTTTAAAAATGTTTTGGTTTATTAGGTGCCTAGGGAAAAACACCAAGTTCAAAGACAGCATCTTCACAGGTCCCTGTAGTTGACTGTCTCACAAGATCCCTGGGACTGAGTGCTCATCCCTTGTCACTGAGATTGCCACTGCTGCACATACATTGGCAGGGCATTTCAGAAAGTTTAGCTCGTCCACTGCCACTCGGGTGTTACTGAAGCAGGGATTATGTTTTGTGAGGGCAGCCAGCCCCTTGCCTCTCCCCCAGCACCGACTGCTCCACAGTCAGAGTAAGGGGTGAGGCCTCAGGTATGCTGGATCCAGCCAGTGCTGCAGCAGCAGCCGCGATTTTGACTTTGCACGAATCCAGAGTGGGTGTAAACTGTACATGGAGATGTGTCCACATCCCTAACTAGTCTCTGGTTGACCAGCAGCAAAACAGTGACAGGAGCTGGGGTGACTTATGCAGTGTCTTCTGAAGATGTGCTGCCAGTATCAAAACTGACTGACAAGAGGATTTCAAAGGCACAAACAGCCTTTCAGAGCTCAACTCAGTAACGAAGATTTAGATACCTAACTCCTCGGCTCTCTTTGAAAGTCTCATCCCAAATTCTTACCAATTGCCAGACATTTTGTCCAGAAGTTGAAGAAATGTATGTGCACATGATGAAAAAAGTAGTGTTTTGATTTTCATACTTTTAACTAAAATCTGTGTGCACGTGCCAGGGAACTACATCATAGTCGGCACCATGAAAGGAAGCTATTTTGTTGGATAGGTTCAATCAAACTTAAGGGTAAAATAAATATATTCTAGTGCCATAAACGTCTACACTGATAATACTACATGGAAATGGGAATTTGATAGTTAAATGTTGATCAGGATAAACATCTGTTTAATTTGTAAGATTTTATTTTTTCAGTTCATATATTTTAATAACATCCCCCCCAAAAAAAAAGTTTAAAAACCCATCTGGATTGCTAAAGTGCAAAAGCAAACACACTTGTTAGAATTGTCAAAAAATACATATAATTTATATCTGAGCACTTTCTGACTCCCTTTACTGAATGTGCATGATTTATTATTTTTCTTCTAGGTTTGATATATTAACTTTTTACCTGCTAGAAAGGCCTTTCATTTAAATGTGGGCTTGCAGAACTGGCTGAAATATTTCTCCCAGATTCAGACACACACAGAAGGACCATTGTCTTCCACCAGTGGCTTGGTATGATGTCATAACCCTGATCTCTCTGAGTAAGAAGCTTTGATTTATAGCTAGGGCTGCTGCCAATGCGTGGTTCTCAGAACTTCATATTAAATTAGATGACATAATGACATGAGTTCAGAGTCTAAGAAGGCATCACCGAACCATTGAAAACCAATTGGAAATTAATTTGCTTATCACACTAATTTAGAACAGTGACCCCTGTCATATTTTAATATTCAAAATCGAGGACTGTTTAAAACCATCTGTCAGCTGACCTAATGCATTGTGAAGTAACAGGCATTTAAAATTTCACTGTACAAACCAAACTTGGATTCTTTTTTACCTTTTTAGGGCAAGGGTCAGATCCTTCAGCACTCTTAAGTGAATAATGTTGCTTCTGAGTCTGGGCATACATAGAATATCATCTTCTGTGTTTACAATTTCACAAATTCTGGCTTCATTGCTGCAGTTTATTATAGGCAAATCTCAGCATATGGCAAAATCAGTCACAGTTTTTTGTTCTAGCCAGCTGAGAGTCTGCAAGACTGGGTGCTACCTCAGCACCACGGAGCAGTTTTGAGACAGAACAATTGTTGCTATTTGATATGGCTCTCCTGGATTTAAGAAACTACTATTTCTGCTGAAAGTGCTTGCAGGTTCTGAACAGCTGTAGGGCTTTGCAGTTAATTGCCAGCCCAGGCCTGCTGTGTGACTGACTAGGAGTGTCTCTTTTAGCTGGCAGGGTTTTACCAAGTCATTCAAGATTTGAAATACTTGAGCCAGAAGTTAGTTAGGCTAATACTGTTCTCTGTTAAATATTAATCCTGAGAAAATTAGCAGTACTGTGTATATAACATTGCATCTCCCTGTATGAAATGCTCACTTGTGGAAGTCAGTGACGATGGAGATGGATGTGTGTTATGGCAGCTAGCTTACCATGCCTCCACGGGGATGCATTACAGGGCTCAAAACCTTTTTTTGATCTTGGGTTTGTAAAGATTTGCAGTTAATCAAGCACAAGTCAGTAGATAAGTGGTAACACAAGTACCATCTGGCCAGCGAACAGCTCTGTCTGCTGTGTTGTCTTGTGCAGATGGTTCTGTGGATTGCCCAGGGTTCTCCTGTGCAGGGCCAGGATTTGGACTTGATCTTTGAGGGTCCCTTCCAAGTCAGGGTATTCTATGATTTTTCTATCTAGGAGAAAACAGTGAAGGTGGGCACTGAAGTTCGTGTCCTCTTCTAAGTCAGGTGCAATTGCTCACCCCAGCTGAGCATGTCAGTCCCCCAGAGGTCAGTGAGACGGTGAGTGAGGATGTGTTAGTTCCTCGTAGCCTCATTACATTTTTTGAGTAACACCGTAGACGCTGTGATGGTAAGTGGGTAGGCAGTGAGAACAGTTCCATGCTGTTCCTGCATTGGTTTGGGGAGGTGTGCCTTGAAATACCCATCTCGTACTTTGGGCCCTCTAAAGTCCTTTGAAAAGTGGAAGAAAACAGTTGCCCTTTCAAAGAAAGAATATGAGGTGATTTACACCAACTTTTGACAGGGAGTATTTTCAGAATGACCAGATCAGGCCCACAGCTAGTTTGAGTTGAGTTTGCAAACACAAACATTGGCAAAGATTTTTGGCCTTTGTTACTCTGTTGAAGTTACGTAGGCTGGGGAGAAACAGGTAGCAGGACAGAGTAGCACAAATCAACCATTAATTGAAGTAATGTAGCAATTCGTGGTGTTGTGTCCTCCACGAGTCAAGTACTACAGTTATTCATGTAAAATACTAACGTTGAGATCTGGCCGGAAAGGGAAATGTTAATGTCTCACATTTCTTCTGACGTGCTCAGCTTTACAGCTCTGATTCCAGATCATCTGGATCATTAGTAATGGTTTCTTTATGGAAAAAAAATCTTACAGACCTTCCTTCTCCAAACTGGTACCTCATGAAGAGGTTTGCGGCTTTTTAAAGGGGGCTGAGGGGCTGCCATCCCAATTTTTAGGACACATGCACTCAATCTGCGCAGGGTTAATGGCAAAACACTGAAAAGTCAGATACAAATCCCTTCACCATTTCAGCAGGAATACTTTTTCTGTCTTCCAGTATGATACTAATTCTAGTGATGAGTTTAGTTAGAAAGAAAGCACCACTGAGCAAGTGGTGAGTTTTTTTACTGTGTTAAAAAAACACATTAAAAAAGGTAACAAAAACAGTTCAGTTGAACAAGTTTGGGCAACTCTAAGCATAGGTGCAGGTAGAATTTGTCCATTTAAAGACAATTTGTTTCCCTTTACATGAAATAACTGATGCCCAGAAATATTACTTCAGAGCAAAACAATGTCAACAGATACCAAATAAAATGGAGGTGCCACTTACTCTCATATCCCTCCTTCTTGTTTCCCTCCCTGGCTACCAACCTGTCATTAGCAAACAAGCTACTGTGACTTACCCTGACCAGCCCTGACCAGTCTCTGTTTTCCCCCTGAAATCTGAGTTTGTAGGCAGAAGGAGTGTCTTTGGTTGCTGTCATCATCTCCAAGTGAGTTTTTGGACTGACAGGTGTGGAATAGAGTCCCTCCCACCCATCAGTCCTTCACTTGGTACAGAGCAGGACTTACTGGTGATCCTCCACTGGCTGCAGTATGTGTATTTCAGTGTAGCAACACACAAAGAGATTCACAATATTCATGGCCACTAATCAGACCTCCAAATGGACCCCATGGCATTGCTTTTGTAAAGAAGAAACTGGGACTGAAGTGACAAAAAAGTGCTTGGCAAACCAGGTAGCAAAGATACGCTGTAGAAGAGGTACAATGAAAAGCCAGCCTGAGATCAGGAACCTGCCTTCTGTAAAGCCTCCAGCCTGCCTGCCACCAGGGCTATAACCCTTCCCTAGGTTATAACAAGTCAGACAACTCCAGGGTTTATTGGAGTTGTATTGCCAGTGGTTGAGCTTGGAATTATTTAGCACAGGTGTTTCTATAACAGTGATATATTGGGAAAATTCAGTGTTCAACAACCATCATATTTCCAGCTGTGCTGTGGTTAGTGCTAGCACAGTGAACCTAATATAAAACATGTGAGAATATTTGCTAGCTCAGGAACTTGTTAAAGGTATTTTCTTACAATATCTGAGTTGCTGTGTTTATCTAGGTGTGTTTCTTTGGTCTTGCATTTTCCTAAAGGGTGTGATAGTGGTTTTGTGAAGCTGTCACTGAACCTGGAATCTGCTTCTCTGCAACCAAGTGCATTAGTAGCCCTGCTAGCCAGTGTGCAGCGCACAAGCTGGTGAAAATAAGGTTATGAGAAATGTAATGACAGTCCATCACACCTAGCATATTTGTCTTGAGCAGCACCTGTGCATCTGTTACATATATAGACCTGTTTTTACTAGGGTCCTAGAAATCTTGAAACAAGTGTTTCAAGCATCTACATGTAAAAGAACATAAAAGGAACAAAGTTAACAAGGGGCTCGGGGGCTGTAAAACAAGAGTAGTGAAGTGCATTCACCACCAGCAAAATCTGTGAGTGTTAAAAGAGGTTTTATACGTACAGATGGACACGTGCATTTTAAGGGGCTGAAAAAGACTCATACGCAAACATAATAAATGGCTGGACAATGTGTGAGGGTTTTGTAAAATACGTGCAAATAAAAATACAGTCAGAGACACTCATGCAACACACATGTATCTGAGCTGAGTTGTGGAAAGATGTTTCATTATTAGCTTCGTGCCACAATTGGTTGGTTATTAGAATATTCTGAAAAATATTCTCTGGTGTCACCAGAATGTTTTTAGAAAGAAGATATATATATATATTTAGAAAGAAGATATATATACCACTATGCATCCACACTCAATCGTTGTATGCATTGGAGTTGCATCTGTCTAGAAAAAAACACATCTACAGTCTAGCTTGGCCCCGTTATTTGTAATTTTCCTGATAGAGAAAGTGGGTGAATTTTACCTGTGCACTGCATCTGTTGTAGGAGAAGCTTCAAAAACACCTCCCTTTGATTTGAGAGAGAAAGCAAATGTTGGAAGACACTTCAGTTTGAGAAAGGATCTTTCTTCTCAAATTTGAGAAAGCAGCTCTGCATATGACTGAGTTGATGCTCACTGACAATCATTTCTGTCCACATTCTGGTAGTTTTTAGAGACATGACAGCTCAGTTAGGGCATCGTTTGGGACAGTGGCTAGAGAAAGCAGAGGTCTAGAACAGGAGTCAGTTTTTCTTGGTAGCCAGAGACTGACTAACATTTGTTAGGAGCTGGCATTAGCAAAAATTAAATGCAATTATGTGAAAAACTAAACAAATCAGATACTACTCTTTCAAAAATATCCTCATAATTGAAAACTTCTTGTACGTAGCACTTTGTCATGTATCTTTCAAACTTTATTTTCATTGAACTCTGAAAGCCCCATCTCTACCTTATTATGCTCCAGTTTAATGCGTGTGCAGACATTTATCAAATGGGCCATCGGTAGCTGTAGAAATGCAGTAGTCTATCCAAGTTAAAATTCTTGCCTTGATTACTACAAATCCATGGAGCCCTTGGGTCCAAAGCTTCCACTGAAGCACAGCTATTTGCAAATAGATTTTTATAGCACATTAGTGCTGGAGGAGAGTCCAAAGAAAATAGTCCTTTTCAATATTAGAACCAGCTGTGACTTTCTTGTGCTGATGACTCACTCATTTTTTTTTATAGGGTGGGAGAACTAGGGAAAAGACACACAGAGTCTTATTCACGACGTTGTTTGTTTTGCAAAGGGTATCCTAGCCACAAGCCAACTTGATCATACCAATACGCAACTCATGTTTATTTAAAACCTTTTTTCTTTTAACAGTTCCAATTATAAAAACAGAACCCACAGATGACTATGAGCCTGCTCAAACCTGTGGACCAATGAACCAAGGCTTAAGCCCACTCTCTAAACCGTACTACAGTCAGCAGATCATGATGCCCCCTGATCCTGGTTCGTGCCTCATGGCCGGCTTTGCCTCCTGTCAGCAGAGAAACGCTGTGATGTCACCTTCTCCCAACGCAAGCCCCAAGCTGCACGACCTTTCGTCCTCTCCTTACAAGTGCATCCCCAACCCGGGCCACAGTCACCTCGGACTTCAGCAGCCCGCTGGAGGTGTCCCCACCATACAGGAAGTGCCAAGGTCTATAGTTGTGCACCCAAGCCCCCCCGAGCAATCATCTCACGTCATGCTGCAGCCGCAGGTGAGTCAACATCTGAGCAGTAGCTGTCCCCTTGGTTATCAACAAACACTCTATCCCAACAGTCCCTCTTCTCCAGTTCCATCTGTTACCCAAGAGCCAACCTATTTGCAGTCCTGCAGTCCAACTCACTCATCCATAATGGGTCAACAGCAGCAGCAACTGCCGAAGGTTCACAGAAATGAGTCTCCAACAACCCAACCACTGTCATTGCCAGAGTTGCATGAGGAAAGTAATCATAATTTGGCCCCTATTCCTGTAACGATCAAGCGAGAACCTGAGGAATTGGACCAGATGTACCTGGATGATGGTAAGTCTTCCACAGCATAGGTTTGCGTTCACCATGTTGCTCTATCAGTGAGTTCCCTTAACCCCCACCCTTCTTTTGAGTCCTGGTGGAAAAAAAGTTCAATTAATAGCCTGGTGGAAAGGTGCGGACTTTGCTTGGATTGTCTTTATACAGGAAAGGGCCCTTTCATTTCATTTGCGATAATGAAACCACATTAGCTAAGCATTAAATGTCATTAGTTAGCGTAGAGCTCTAGCTGCATGACCAATAGCTATGTTGTAATAATCTTAACTGTATGTTCTTGGCTTACACCCATGCCAGTGTCCTGTGGAGCTGCAGTGAAAACATATTTAACATTGTCCCAATCGTAATGCAGTGAAATGTCTGATGTGCAAATTTGTTCACTGAAACTAGATATTAAACTGCTCTACTTCAGTTGAGAGGGTTCAAATTAAAAATGGAGGCGTATCTTCCAGTGTCACTTTTTGTGACATGTCTGTTTGCATCTGATGTTCGGACTACCTTTTATTTCTCATTTTTATTGTGGCCTTGCTGCTGCTTTTTCTTTTTTTTTTTTTCTGGTTTTGTAAGATTCTGTATGTATATATATTCTACATGCAGCACTGAAAAGTTGAACTGCTATGATAAACTTGTAAGACCCTAGTTCCCAAACATTTATTAGTTGAATGTAATAAAAGGGATAATGTGGAATTTGGTTATGTGACCTTACTGAACTGCAATTTAGCATTTGCTGCTAAGTATCCCAGTAGTATTTTGGACCCTCACCTTAATGCAGGATGTGAATTCCCTTCCAATAGCCACGTAACTTGATATAACATACCATGCTAGTTGAAGAAGAAATGCCACTTAAATGGCTGCGTTGAAACTAATTGGTGCCAAGGAACATCTGAATGTTATTGTCCTTCAGGGAGAATTTGAGGACAATTCCTTGCACTGTTTTTTTTAAAAAAGGACATTCTGTCATTCTATTTTAAACAACATGCTACTCACTGAATTAGGATTGCAAATTAATGTTCTGGAGCCTGAGTAGCAGCTCTTTGCTTTTCAACTCCAGGAAAATTATTTTTCTTAACAGAAGTTCTTGTTGGTTACATGATAGAGAGGTCTAGAGAATTTTTCCTGATTAGAAGTTAAGGTCAGTAGTTTTGCACAACACATCTTTTGTGACAAGGTTTTCTTCATACAGTATGCATTTTTATCACTTACCTATGCTGCAAGGTGCATGATTTCAACAAGCTGAATGAGAAATGTACACAAGCCAAAACAAAAAGCCATGGCAGAGTTTTGGGTTTGAGAGAAAACAGAATTTATCTATTTAAGGAAGAAAATTTAGATAAATGTAAACCTAGTGTATAGCACAAGAAAGGAGCAGCCTTCCTGCTTTACCTCTCAAAAATCCAGCAACCTCTTCTCTGATAGAACCATGAAAGCTGGTCCTTTGGCTGGTCCCTACTGGAGAGATGGGACTGTGTCTCAGGGATGAAGGGTGAATGAAGCTCCTCAGCCATGTCTGGAGAAACAGAGGAACTTTGCTACCATGTGGTCTGAGAGAGAGGTTTTAGTATTTTCAGCAATGCTCGTTCTCTCTGACAAAGCGTAAATGGTTTAGCCTTTACCCTCATCTCTGTTCCATCGCTCTCCTCTGGACACACATGCACACCAGTCTTCTAACAGATGATCAGAACTAATTGTAGAAGCCACCATGTACATCTGCACTGATTCTTGAGGCTGACTTTGAAGATGTCTTCAGCTAGCCAAATCCACGTATACTTCCCCTTGGCATCCAGCAGGCTTTCAGAATCATTCTGTGGCTGACCACAAGAACTATAGACCAAGAAAGAATTCATGGACATAACAGTCCTAATAACAGTATATAATAGGAAGAAACCCGGGCCTTTGTAGTTCAAAGAATTAACCACCACCAGTTCCCTCTAAGGGGGTCAATCAGAAATGGCTAAACTGATATTTAGGTTTGTCTCAAGGGTCACACTGGTGGAGCTGAACCCACATGAGCTGCCTTTTCCTATCTATACCTTACCTCACTGCCTGAAGAAAAGGTCAACCCCTCTATGTATACCTGAAGTGGACTACTACCCTCTTTATATTTGTCTCAGTATCTGGACAATTGAGAGAGAAAGTATGTGGCAGAGGGGCTAAAGGCAGGAAGTGTTTTTTGTTGGATTTGTGCTGGCGAAGACACCCTGTTCAAACCATGCAGAGCTCCACGCACCACGGGAGCATGAAGCTGTGAGTCAGGCTGGAAGCCTGTTTAGGTGTATGCAATATGCATTTCATGAAGGCAGCGTTTTCACCACCACTGCAGACATTGGTTTCACATTACATTTAATCTGATGGAACTGCAGGCTCCTATGGAAAGGGTGGCCTCAAACCATCTTGCTCTGTTACATGTTCTTGCTGCTTCCTTTGAGTCGTATCAATTGATTATGGAGCAGCAGAGCAGGCCAATGGAAAATTAGCCTGCCCAAAATAGTAATATCCACATAGTTTCCTGTTGGGTCAGCTCATGGAACCACGCTCAGTAGCTGGGTCCAGCCCTCGAGAGAGAGGCAGGAAGCCTGGTGCTGTGGGTCGAGGGGTGCTGCAGGGTCGCTCTGGGTGGCAGAAGGCCACCAATAGGCCAGAGTAAGTGTGAGTTGAAGCCACATCTGATGTGATCTTATCCTCCCCAGCAACTATCTAATCACTCATCCTGTTTTGGTTAAAAATCCCCTTCTCGTGCTCACCTCTCAGTTACGGAAGGGTGACGTCTGGGCTCCGTCACGCAGTCTCAAAGGGCAGTTTGGCCACTCTGGTGACTGCCTGGAAACCACCAGTGATTGCTCCTGGTGTCCCAGGAGGTGCTGCTCGCTGAGATCAGCACAGAAAAGGCAAAGCACGTATGCAGCGCGTTTGTGCCTGGTGCTGTTTCGTTCACACCTCTGGCCAGAACGGAGGAACAAGGGGCCGTGGGTTTTGGTGAGTGGCTCATACCAAATAGGAGCAACTCATTTTTCCATGTGCCTGACTTTTTTTTTTTTTTAAAGGAGCTTTTTGAAGCTATCACGATTTTTAATTACTAGTATATCCACCTCTAAGTGTTTTTCTTGTTGGAGGAATGGGTGGAATATCTGTAGCACTTGTGAACAATATGAAAGCCAGAGAGAGGTCAGGTGTACTTAACTGCTTTCCTTGCCTGCTAATCCAGGTATAACAACTCTTTTCCTCATTCCTGATTAATGAAATATTTTAATGACATTAAAAATTAAACTCTCAAAGCATCACTCATTTTAATAAGTATATCTTCAGAGCATCTTGTAGCTATTTAATACCTCCAGTTTTATCTAAAAGTATTTAAGAAGAGTGAGGTATTGACATATAACATACTTAGGAGACTACCAGACAAATAAAATATCCAACTGATTTTCCCAGATTATATATGGTAAAATTTTGGTTGCTTGTTTTCAACTTTAGGGAGGTTTGATTTATATATCTAATATACACAGAGCAGTTTTGGACCAGGTATAAACTGAAATTTTTTAGTTTCATCTTATGGATTCAAAGTAATATTCATTCTTTTAGTTCTGGAATATATCCAAATATAGACCATTTACACTGCAAAGTATAGATGGAAAAAACCAGTCAATGAACTTATATCAATAGAGATCCTTTATATGACATTTTTCTGCTTTGGTAAGGGTGGGTAGCTGAAGTAGTATAAAGGGAGCACATATAAAGAGAATTCCATTTTGGCAAGTAAGTTCTGGTCTTGGCAATCTTATTTTAAATCACAATCTACAGTAGCCACCTGGGCTACTCATTAAATGTGCTGTCCATTTCGGTACGTGAATATATGATTCCACATATAGAACGTATTTAAAGCTCACACCGTAAAGTGATACCTGATATATTATGTCTATGCTCTTGATACTGAAAGGTATCTGGCTTGGATACCAGCACCCGTTTCAAATCATTTTGAGTTCAGCCTCTTAGCAAAGATTATGGCTGACTGCCTTTGCTGCTTTCTCAGGAAAATTTGATTAAAACTGGTTGAAATTGTGGCATTTATGCCTGGTTTTGGTCCTCTGCAAGAGTCTGTGGTCCTTTGCAGGGAGAGAGGGAGTGTCTCCTGTCCTCTGCACCAGGAGCTCTTGCAGAAACCTGCAGGACACTGGGGCACCCTCATAGGTGATGCCAGGACTGACAGAGTCTCCAGGTGTGTGCCACCCCTGCCCTAGACAGGGAAGGTTAAGTGATGTTTGCCTTTCACATCTAACCTGGGAGTAGTGTGGGGTGCTAAGATGGTGGAGCTCATGGAAAATCATTTGGTAGAGTGGCTTGAGGGACCTCTTTAGTACAAGTCCATGCTGTAATTTCTTTTAAGAAAATACATATTATTTAGGTATTGATGTGTCTGCTATACAGCCCTTTGAGACGTGAAGTGGAATTAGTGTTGCCCAAAGAGATGGATAGTTTGGGGAAGCTACAAGCTGATGAAAATTCTTCCTGGTCCCTTGAACCAGATGTGAAAATTTACTGAATATATCTTTGACATTTTATATTTATATTATGAGTGTGCTTCTCTCTGCAGTTATCTAACTAGTACTTGAGTCAAAAGCTATGCTAGTCTGCTCTTGAACTAATCCTCCTTCTTTTCTGTTGGCTAGGGCAGCTCAGACATTTTTTCAGAATTTTAACTGCTTTTGTTAGTGGTAGAAGAAACCCGAAGCCAGAGGCAGGAAAGTGGAAGTTCACACAGCTTTCCGGATGTCCAGGCAGCTGGGAACTGGCCAGGCTCACAACAGGAGATGCTGTAGGTGACTTCAAATCACCTTCCTCATCCCCATTTCCCTTTCCTGGACCTAGGGTAGCCTGAGTTCCAAGTCTTTCATTTCACCAGGATGGAGAGAGTTCAGTTAAGCATGCTGATGCCAAGAAACATTTTTCAGGTTGTAACTGGCACTCCCACGAGCTATTAGATATTTTACCTGCAGCAGAATGACACTCATTTGTGAAATTATTTCCTGCTGTTTGAAATATCAAAGAATGTAGTTTTCATTACAGATGAAAATGAAGCTATTTTGAAAAAGCAAGGGGGAAACACATTGGTACCAGCAGGAAAAAATGTATGACTTATATTCTCAGCAGATTTCTAAGGGTATTGTACATTCTGTAATCTCGTTTGTTTTATTAATGCACGAAACTTTACAAAAGCAGTTTTTAATTGAAAGCAAATCAGCATCCTGGAGGATTCTTTAATCAAGGTACTTTATTACTCAGTGCTTGAGCACTGAAGGCCTAGCTTCTAATCTCAACTTTTGAGATGCAGTGCCAGCCTTGTTGAAATCAGGAGCATGCTCCCATTGCTGGTCATGAGGCCGGGGTTCCATATGCTGTTGAAAAAAAATGTTTTCCAGAATGTCCTGAGTCCTGTGTAGGAGCCAGAACTGAAACAACAGTATCTGAAAGACAGATCTCCTGTCTGAAGTTTTGTATATTAATTCAGCCTCCTCCTCTCCACATGAATGCTTTCATAAAGGTCTCTATCCTGATCTTGACTTGATCAGATCTATAAATCTTTGCGTAGTAAGATGAAAATACACAGACCATAAACAAAGGTATCTGATGTTTGGATATGTGGCTAGCAGAAAGTATCAGTACCACATAATCATCTTTTTTAAAACAAGGAGGCTTTTGTTCATGTGATTGTCTTTGCACAGCTGTGAGTTTTATAGCACCATGCCAATGAATGCACTCATTGCGACTTGTATTTTACTCTGAAAAGGTAAATTGGGAGTATTTAGCCCCCAATAAGTATGTAAAAGTGGCAAAACCACAGGTAAAGTGTTACTGAAAGCTGCAGTCCTGCCAGCCATTTCGTTTTAAACATGGCTCTTTTAAAAATAACTTTTGCAGTAAAAGCTGTAACTCCTGGATGTAATATGAGCTATTGCTAATGTCATTCCCATGAATTGCTTACAGTGTTGAACCGTTAGATGTCTGACAAGTCCATATATCTCCTATACAGTATATATGAAAGTTTTTTGCGTCTAAACCATATGTTCCTTTTTTACTCCTCTATATTCTGGAAATGCACGTGGTTTGGTGATATAGTTTATTTGAGCAGGAACCATAGCAGACAGAATTATTCTTTCGCTGAAATGTATCCTTTTTCATACATCTCAGCTTCATGATTAAAGCGATTGGCTCTTGAGGCGTTAAGTTTAGTCTGCTTCTGCCACAATTATGCCTTTGAAAACTCCTGAGTTCACCCAGTGATTTCCAGTAGTCCAAATGTCATTAGAACAACATGCAGGTAGTCTGCAAAGTCCAGTAACACTGTCTACACTTTTGGCTTGAGCGAGCTTTTCCCTTCCTCCCTCTTGGACAAGCCTCACAGCTCTGGGAGAAAACAAATAGCTTTCCTCATGGAAAGTTTTACTTAACCTGGCGTGGTGCCTGAGCCTAGACCCTCCTCGTCTCTAATGATGATTGAAAGTGTACATGCTACTGTGATAAAACATGCTGAGTCGTTAACATTTGGGGCTTGGGTTGTAGGCGATGAGTAAGGGAGGGCTGAAGTAATGTGTTCGAGTCAGACCTTCGGTGGACTTGCACGTCTGGGTTGGAGGGGGATCCTGTTACGCGAAACCACACACCCACGGGAATGGGTTCTGCCGTTTCTAGTGGGTTTGATGAATTGGGTCTCCCAGGAGGCCCGCCAGAAGACAGTCCCCAGATGCACAGATGACCAGACTAGGTGTCTTTCCTGGTTTTCTGCAGCCCAGGTGTGCAGCTGCCCACAGAGCAGACCTGCCTACCTCTTAGCTGCGGTATGCTGTGAAATACAGTAGGGAACTTTGCTTTCTTTCAATGTCAGCACTTACATTTCCAGTGAGGTCCTTGAGTCTTAGGCTTTGAGGGAAGTGTCCGGTCCCTTTGGAGGAGTCCTTAGTGGCTCCAGCCCCATTCAGTGATGCCAGACGCTGGTGGAGGGAGCAGGAGGCTGACCAAGTGACAGGAAAGCTGCAGAAAGCAGTATTTTTAGTGTTGAAAAAACAGCCTTTGGTTGATGTGCATCTGCACACGCACCTTCATATTAACACTTGGAGTCATTAAGTGTTTGTCTGAAGGCGTTGCTCCCCCTCTTTCCAGCTGAGAGCGGCTTAGAAGAAGTTGCTTCTCACTCCCATGCTCAATTCATTCTTACGTTTTTATATCCATGGCTGTTGGTGTTGCCGTTTCAAATGTTAAAGGTTTTGTTGGTTATTTTCTGTAAGCTTTCCTTGGCAGTTGGGAGAGAAGAAGTTGCTGTATCTGAGCCTTGGTAACATTTACATCTGCTTTTAAGCCTGGAGCAGTGCCAAGGAAAATACATGGCTAGCAGAAGCACAAGCTTCGTGAGAAAGCTTTGTTCTGATGCAAATTATTTTAGGAATATGTTGTTTGTTTGAATCATTTCTGCTGAGCTGAGCAATATTAGCTGCTCAGGTGTGGCCTCGTGCCTTGGCCTCCGTGCTCTTGTGTCCTGAACCTCTTCTGTCAAAACACTTGTGGGGAAGTTGTGGTAGCAGGCCCCTCTTCTCGAGGGAGCAGAATATGGCACAGGCCCCCACAGCACCTCCGCAGAGCTGGGCGGGCAGCTCAGCCCAGCAAACACATCCGTGTCAGAGGGAGCAGCCTCCCTGACTTCATGTACGGCACTCTTGGAGAGGCACTGGCAAGCTGCTGGATCCCCAAGCTGTGGAGGGCCTGCCTCTGCTCCCACTTAAGTCAATAACACCATTCCCTTTGGGTTTGTTGGGAACAGGACCAAGCGCATGGCTGGTAGTTAAAGCACACATAATAGCTGCATTCATGGAAGCCTGGTCCCTGACAGACAGGCAGAGAGGGAGTTTTTCCAAGTAGATTTCTGCACGGCACCACTCATTGTTTCATCTGTGTCTGCCGGACAGCTGGGGGCTGGGTCAGGGGCCTGATAGTGGCTTGACCATCGCTTTGGAGAGCAGGCTGCTTGATAACCTGGCTCCGGGTCTTTCCTCCTCTCTGAGGAGCTGATGCTGATTGCGACCAAAGGGGGCACAGGCTTCCACAACAGGCTTATCACCAGGCTGGGAGGAAGCTTATGAAAAAAAGCAGACCCTCAAAATGTTCCCCTCCTCCTCTGTCACTGAGGAAGTCTGCGAAGCCTGGGCGCTGAAAATACCTGGGAACAATCGGTGAGTAAGAAATACAGTAGGAAAACTGCAATCCTGTTCTTTGTTGGCCAGCCTGGCTGGGTTTGTCAGCAAACCAGGGAGCTGGACCATCCCTTCACCTCCTTTACAGGCTTCACTTTGTCAGTAGGTCTTCTACATTTTGCACACTGTGAAACCTACTGCAAGACAAGTAGCAGAAAGCTGAGTGAGATGGTGCTGCAAGTGTGTCAAAACTCCCGAACCATATTGTTCCTGGACACATAAATTGCAGTATGAGCGCTGGAACAGTCTTGAAAAAGCAGTGCTACAGGCTATCCAAATCCATAATTAGTGGATTAATTCTTTGATCCTTATGTAGTTATAGCTCATTATCCAAGCATCATGTAAACGCAAGAATGTTCCTCACTTGTCTTTCCTTTGCACAACTAAAACATGATCTCTCTACTAAATTTTGACCCTTCTGCAGCCATGCTGCTGCAGAGAATGCAGAAGACGAGGTTTGACTCTTCATGTCTGTACTGTCCAGATTGCTCTTGATGTTAGATTTCTGTGGGAGCTAGGGCTTCAGATCTATTCCATTTCATAACTCTTGTGATACCTTTGGGGTTGCAGAACAGGTACTGCTGTAGATATTGTGAATCCATTTTGATACCCTGGGAGCAGCAGTTAGTTCCTTTTCTAGTGCTTCAGGGAAAATATGTGTTTCAGTGCCACCTCATAAGCAAAATCTTCTGCAGATTACTTAAGAAGTAGAAAAAATGCTATTTTGGGTCACAGAAGAAGCCTCCAAAAATAAAAAGCTGAAGAATATTTATATTAACCTTTATTTCTATCCTGCATATGCAAATCCATACACAGATAAATTGTGTCTGAAATTATCTATAAGACTTCGTATTCTAATTCTTTTGCATCTTTGTAGTTGTGGTGGACAAGAGTGATCTAAGTCTCCCATACTCGTGACTGATTTTCTGAAAATCCTGCAGGTGCCTGTTGAGTAAAACCTTTTAGAAACATGAGGCCGGGTGGAGAAGCCCATCCCTTGGAGGTTCTGTTGTGCACAGTCAGTTCCTGAACCATTGCAGCTCCATGCTGCTGCACACCTCTGAGCTGTGATTGTCACTAGTGCTGGCATCCGAGCTTTTGCTATCCAGTTATTCTTTTGGAAGATTGAAGTGACTCGGAATCTCTTTGCTGTTAGTTGACTTACATTTTTTTCCTCTGTGATGACTCTCTTCCACCAGGCTCCAGGCTGCACTTGAACTCAGCTATTGGCTTGAGGCCTTTCCCCTCAGAGCATCTGCACAAGGCATTAACAACTTCTGCAGGCATCATCTTCTTATCATAATGTATTTGGGTCAGTAGTACTGGGAGGTTCAAATGTTCTTCTCAATCTAAAATGACTTTGTATGAAATTGCCATATAAAAAGAGAAACTGGTTCTGTTTTTTTTTCAATTACACACTTCGTTTTCTTTGTTCTGAGAAATCTCCCTGACTCATTAGCTGTTAACCATTGCACGACACACCATGGGCCCCAGCAGTCAAAGGCTAGAGCTTCCTAAAGTTGCTAGAATGGATGCCACGCAAATTCTGGTTTTGCAGAGTGTTGCAATGGGTCCAAGTTCTGCCAAGTTGTACCTCAGCCGGACACTGCAGAAGATCTCTCTGGAAGGGCCACCAGAAATGGAGATGGCTGTTCTATTCCAGACCCTGAGTTCCTAGGTAACTTTGAAAGAGTTCTCAGGCATTTTTTCTTGGTTTTTTTCTTCCCCACAGAGAGTATGTTAGGATGCGGAAAGACCTCATTACAAAAGAAAAAGAGGCAAAATGTTCTAGGGCAGAAAGTGCCATCAGCATGAGAGAAGACTATGCTTTTTGCATCAGCAGACAAACCCAGGGGCAATGGCTGCTTCAGAGAACTTTCCAGGAATTCTCCCACTGTTTCTGAAAACCTGTGGTAGACCTTTACAGGCCAGAAAAGCACACTACCATCTATTTAAACCACAGACTCACAGCTGGATGAGCTGTCACCACTTGGTAGGAACCTGCCAACTGCCATTGTTACCAGACAAACTGCTGATTTCTGCCCTATTCAGCACATAGTCAGAGTTGTAGAGATAAAGGTGACAATGGCCTTTGGGGTTAGAGGGTTCAGACTTACCTTTTTGCAATCTGATATCCCAGATATTTCATGCCATTTCAATAGTAAACTAATGTCTTAAAGAGGAACCAGCAGTGCTAAAGTCAAGGAAAGGTTTGCCAGAAGGACATGCTAATGTGAAAGCAGCTTCTTGGCGCTATTTGAGTAGCTAACTCACAATTCCAGAGATAGCTGCAGCCCTCAGCTGTGTTGGTGTGTGCTTGCTGGCAGAGGCAGATCCGTGTTGCAAGACTCCAGGACCCCCAGTCAAAGCTGGGGCTCTGCGTGGGCTGCAAAGGATTCAGCACACGAAAGGGCAGGCGGATGAGGCCCTTTGGGACAAGTACAGGCAAGTGCATCTGTGTATATACATTTACTCTATTGGGGAAACTTAGTAAAAAAAATAAAATAGAAGCTTTCCCATGAAGCGGTAGCATGGTTAGCAAGCATTTTAAAGTTTCAGACTTCGAGTATGGCTGTGAAACTACCTGATGGCGTAATTAGACTGAAAGAAGGCCTGAGAAAAAGAGAAATGAGAGGAGGGTTAAACATAACATCCCCATTAAAAAAAAAAAAANAGATGAATTCTGGAAGAAGAGGGGAAAGGACGAGTGTGGGTGTGAGAGAGAGGAGTTTGTCTAAAAGTGAAATGGTACAAATGAGTAGTAAGAGCCCAGGATTTGACTGCCATGGAAAAGTGTGTCTAAAGAATACCTCATTTTGCCCCAAAATAATTTAAGTATAGAGAAAAATGAGAGGAGATGATGGAATGAGCATTGTGCTCCTTAAACTTGTATAGATCCAAGGAGAGAGGGTAGAGGAGCCTTTCTGTTTGTACTGATCTGCAGTCAGATGGCTGCATTGCCTGCAGGTGGAAAGGTTTGGTGGACAGCTCCCCTGGGGCAGGGCCCTCAAATAACCCCATGGTTTATTTCTGTGTTCTGTAGACAGGTTTTCTAAAGGGCAAGGAAGGGGCTTCAGAGCCTGCCAGTGGGTGGAGAAAGCTCCCATAAGGAGACCAAAAAACCCTCAGAAATATGGTGAAGATGAAAGGGGTGGGAAGTACTCTTTGAGTGAATATAGTCCCGTCACCTGAACTTAGTGAGAAACTTTCATATCAGTTTTAAGACTTAGAGTGTAACAGGGCATTCAGTAAAAAAGAGAAAAATAGGAATATATTATCCATTGACTTCTCCCCAGTTGGAAACTACCCAGAAAAAATAGTGCTAGAAGGAGTAGAAGTGATCAGACCTTGACAAGGCAGTTGAGGATTTGTAAAAGCTCACTTTCAAGGTTATACAATTGAAGAATAAAACAGGAAATCCCCTTACTTTGCAACTTTCGAAAGATGGCATTCAAGTTACATTTAGGATGTGATCCAAGTGCCATGAAAATTTTTTCCATCAACTTCGATGGATGTTCTAAAACAGGATGTGTTAAATCAGGGGAAATAATAACAGACTCTCAAGTAAATTAACAGAAGATTCACAACAGATTAGGAATCACTGTATTAAAGAATCAGTTAGAGTCAGCTATTTACATAAAGGCAGAGTAGTAGCAAAAGAAATTTTGAACTAGAAAAAAATCAGAACATCTGCTGAAGTTTCCAAAGCTATATTTAATATTATCTTAGGAAAAGCACCTGGACCGAATGGTGTCTCATCAAAAATTTTTAAGTGTTTCCAGACTAAAATCGCTTGGATACTTCTGCAAAAAAAAAATATCAGCTGCTAAAGTAAAAGAGAAAACTCCTCTCTAATCCCTTCCCTTCCACTGAATTTTGTCATGGGGAACATCACCATCTTAAACCAGAGCACCTTCTGCTGCCATGAGCTACCTTGCTGGAACCAAGGCCTGCCCTTGCATAACAGTACCATTAGCTAACTGTAGGGTAGACTTTATAAGGAATATTTTGGATTCAAGCACTCAGCACAGAGGAGAGTATGAGAAGTGAGCAGACTTCGATAGACATGCCAGATTTCCTGCCAAGAAATCTACAAATGGATGGACCTTTTCTTTGGTTGTTGGATAAATATTCAAAAAAAAAAATCTGCTTTTGAAATTTACGGCAAACCTTCTGTCATTTATTTTAGTGAGGAAGGGGGTAAGATACAGGGCTGTCTACGTCTTGTGGTGTGAGTTGTGACCCTAAAAACATTTGGTCAGCCAGCCAGAAGTCAGCCAGATGTATACCTGATGTTTCAGGGCTATTTTTATGGTTTTTCTGATAATAAAATCTAGATTTCTGCAGCAACCAACACAATTTCTCTGCTGTCAGTTAAGACCCTGCTTCAGGGAGGAGCTGGCAGATGTTTGTGATGCCAGATGAGGCTGTATCATGCTTTTTGTCGTGTATGGTCTCCTGAGGGATGTGGCCACTACCTCCCTGTGCCTATTTTTGGAAAAATATCTGTGTTCAGAAAGTTGTCTGAAGACGGATTTACATTTCATATGAAAAACTTTCACTGAGGGGAAGCACCTCTGAAGGGGGAGATCCCCACATCTTGTGACACTAAAATGATTGTAAGAATTCTTCGCTAAGATGTCTAGGTGGGAACATTTCTTAAAATATGGAAAAGACATCTAGAATTTACATTGCTGCTGCAAAATGGAAATCTTATGAATGGGAGAACTTACCTCTGGGTATTCTTGATAGAGGCAACTTGAGTAAGTCAGCATACATCCATCTAGTTGTAGTGCAGCTGAACCGATTTCTACCTGTTCAGACCCAAAACCAATTTATTTAAGAATGAATGTTCTGCAGGGATGAGTGTTCTAGCTACATCCTTACTTGAGATTACCATGCTTTTAAGTACTAACAGACATTTCTGTGTATCCTTTTCTTTTCCTTTGCAAACTTTTATTTCTGTTATGTATCCGTGTCTCACATGCCAATGGAAATCAGGAGAGGAAATTAATTTGTATGAATGGACTTCATAAACTTCATGATTTACCAGTAATGAAATCCGGGTTTGCAGAATGAGAAATAATAGGGCTTTTCCAAAATATCTTAATCCTTGGCTATGATTAGTGGCATAAAATGAACCATTCTTTCCAACGTGTCTAAAGTCCAAGCTGTGCTCCATGTGATATTCTTTCCAGTCTCATGTCAGTAAATAATTACCATGCTGCTCTTTAGTCTGTCTCTGACCTTCACTATGCTCACTTTTCTTGAACAAAAGTTGGGAATTGTTGCAGATTGATCTCCTACTGTGATCTGATCTAGTCTAGTGTGAAAAGAAAGCTTGTTAATCCTACTCCCAAATTCCTTACCCAGTTTACTATAAATGTACTGCTCTAGAAGCATACGTAATACAGCACAGCCATAACAGTGCTTAAAACAGGATTAGGCAATGCCTCATATTTTCTAACTACTTCTACGTTTGCAGGAATACAAATGCACTCTCTTTGTATTGTCAAGGGTGACTTTTAAAAAAATGGTTTAGCTAGTTTCAGTTTTATGATTTTATGCCAGAATATTGTCTAGTCTGTCTAAACTTGGCCAGTTTGTTTAATTACCTGAATATGAACCAAATATGGTTCATATCTTAAGGAACCTCTTTTGTAGATGGGAAGAACAAAGTACATGATCGTGTTTTAACAATTAAAAATTGGCAGCTGTGCTATGTACTCAAGTGAAGCAACGGTTTTTAGTCCTAGAGAAAAGGTTTAAAATCTAGAAAAGAAAAATATACATGCTGCTACTAAAACCCTGTGCGTGGTTTTCCACTATTCCCTAGAAAGTGAATAGGGCTCTAGGATCAAACTGTGCCCACATATGTATGCACTAAAACCAACACTCTGAAGTAAACACAGAAATGTGCTTGTCCTGTTTGAGTGGTGGAAATCAGAAGTCTGCTGACCTCAGGGAAGTCTTGGGTGCTTCAAAATTCAGGCAAAATAAGAGAAAATATCTACTTGCTTCTTCTGCATATCAACATTAAAACATTTCAATTTATCTTTTGGGAATAATGAACAAACTAGAGTGTTTACAATGCAGTGACTGATATTTTTTCCTGCCAAGCCATCAGACCAGTACATTGCGTATTTGAAGACCAACTTTGCATATATCTGTCTGTGTTTAATAGGAACTTGATGCAAAGCTCAATGAAGCAAGTAGGAATTCTTCTATTGTCTCCTGCGCTCTTTGGATCAGGCTCCAATTCACAATCACGATAACCTTCACTTAATGCTCTTTTAAGAAGTCCTATGTTGAAAAGAAATAATGCATGAAAATCTCTAATATTGGGTGAGAATTTCAGGACCCAAAACTTGATGCAGACACAAGTTATAGTTCCCAGAGTAACTGTAGAATTACATTAATACGTTAAGGTTAATGGCACATACAATAACCTGACATACTGCCTGTATTTCACTGACTGGCAGTGTTTCAAGAACACTCACTTTGGTTGTTTGGATGTGCTGATATTTAAAGCAATGTTTTTGTTGGTTGCAAGGGATCTCAAGGAGATCTCAGTGTGTTCTTGCACATTGAATTGTGCACAAGTAAATTTTGTATGAGTGCACCAGGTCTGTTTCTGTCCCCCTTTATGCCAGTAGGACAGACATTCTTCTCCTGGGGTAGTTCTCATACAAATATATAAGGTCCCTTTGTGGGACCATTTTAGAAGTCTCTTGAGTGGCTGTACTCGTTCATGTGGTCTGTAATGAGATAATGACAACACTGCACCATGTGTTCTTCATGCAAAACAAAGTAATTTCAATTATTTTCCATTTTCTGTGATGTTTTTCTCTAAAGAGGGGGCCTTCTGTATGTGTACAAAGATTTCTGTTGCAGCTCTCCATAAATAGCCATGCCAAAGAGAAAGCATGAAAGCTTCTAGGGCAGAACATTCATCCTCACTTATCTGGCCCTCAGAGACATTAGCTAATCGAGGCATGATACTCCATACAATAGGACAAGTGCTGTAAAGCTACCTCTGTTATCCCAGCAAACATGGAGACTTATCATTCCCATGGCCATTTTACAGGATTTGTTTTCTTCTGACAACAACATCCACAGCCTATGGTGCTATCAACTCCAACAATGAATCTGATGCTGGCTCTCTGTGTTATCGTCTCCCTAATAAGTGTCCTTTTTTTCTTCTTTTTTTTTTCTTTCTTTCCCACCCCATTTGTGAGAATTTCTCCCCTGGAGCTCTTCTCTATCAGGCCCCTGCAGCTGCTGTTATTTTAGATATGGCAGGAAGTAGGTATCGGAAAACAGCGAGAGCTCACAGCACTCAAAAAAATCTAGAAATTCCTCTGATTTACCCCAGGCTCTGGCTCCAATCAAAGCTGGTTGAAAAAAGAAAATTAAAGGAGAGGGGGGGTTGTTGGCGGAGGGACAGGCTCAAGCAGACAACTACGTCTGGGCTGCGCGCATTAGGAAGGAGAGTTTCAGCCATCACCTCCTGCGGGGTACCGGGGGGATGCTCTACACGGCCATGTGGGATGGGGAGTGCTTGGCTGGGAGCAGCATTCCATGGCAGAGCTGGGGCTGGCACCCTCTCCCACAGCCAGGAAAACCCCTTCTTGCCTCCCCAGGGACGTGTGTTTCTCATCCCTTTTTCACGTTCCCCTCTCACATGTCCAGTGTGCTCCTGAAGCTGATCAGCTTCCCTGGACGTCCAGCAGCTCCTGTAAATGCTTTTAGCAGCTCTTACCAAGGGGCGCCGGCCAAAGACACTGGTGGAAAGTCACTGGAGCAGGAAACTTA
>VZTG01009081.1:1996-12320 GCA_013397845.1 Melanocharis versteri
GGAGGAGGAGGAGGAGGAGGAGGAGGAGGATGAGGAGGAGGAGGAGAAGAAGGACGAGGAAGATGAGGAAGAGGAGGAGGAAGAGGACGAGGAGGACGAGGTTTTCTAGGAGGCTGCTGGAGCCCAAGCGCTGGAATTCCAGGAAATCCCCGCTCAATCTCCAGCGCTGGCAGCAGGACAGGGATTGCTTCAGCAGGAATGGGTGGCTTGAGGATTCCTCGAGGAACCACTGGCAAAAGCACAGAAAAAAACCGGATTTAACCCAAAAGCGAAAGCGGGACAAAGCTCCTGGGCAAAGCTTTAGCTCGGATGGAAAAGCAAAATAAAACCGAAATTTGAGCGATCTGGGAGTAAAAATGAACAAAAATCAGCGGTGTGGAGGCGGGGATGGGAACGGGAAGGGATTAAAGGAATGAGGGGGATCTTCCCACGGAATCCCGGGGTCCCCTAAATCAGACTGAGCCCCTCCACCAACGGCTTAAAGGGTTCCAGTTTTAAATTCAGAAATTAAACTCAAATTAAAGCGCTCAATTAATGGCCTAATTAAAGCACTGATTTTCTATCAGCACAAAAGTAACCCAAAATCTTAATTACGGATTTAGTGTAATTAAGAATGGTGGGTGGGACGAGGGACAGGAACGTTCCCGCAGGCTGGAATATCGTAGGAGCAGCTTTGTCATTCCCGGGTGAGGAAAATAAAGCTGAGGAGGAGGATTCGCCTCTGGCAGAGAGAACTGGAGGTTCCAGCTCCCCAAAAATCCCAGGATTCTCCCAAAAATCCCTCTCCTTCCCCAGGGAACGGGGGAAAGGTTTCCCAGAGGAGTC
The DNA here is from genome assembly GCA_013397845.1 of Melanocharis versteri. Classification (NCBI taxonomy): domain Eukaryota; kingdom Metazoa; phylum Chordata; class Aves; order Passeriformes; family Melanocharitidae; genus Melanocharis; species Melanocharis versteri. Next base: position 2,822 of record VZTG01009081.1, read on the forward strand.
GTGGATTCTGCATCCCTGGAAGTGTCCGAGGTGAGGTTGGACGGGCTTGGAACAACCTGGGATGGTGGGAGCTTCCCAACCCATGGGCTTTGGGATCTCTCCCATCCCATTCCGTGACTCCATGGAATTCTGATCCTAAAATAAAAACATCAACACCCAGAAACCAAAATTATCTTTTCCACGGACCTTCCTGAGGGCCACCTCCCACCTGGTCCTGCTGCCACCACCCCCGGCCTTTGAGGGCCACCAAAGAGCTTTTGGGATCCTTCCACCCTCCTGTCCCAAATATCAGACACGGCAACTTCCCCATTCCCTGTCCCCGTTCCTGGCTGGCCCTGGAATCTTCTCAGGGACAATCAGGGCCAGCATCTTTGGGGTGACAACTATTGGGGTGGCTCGAGGGCCCTGGACCTTCCTAAGGACCACCTCCCACCTGGTCCTGCTGCCACCACCCCTGGCCTTTTAGGGCCACCAAAGAATTTTTGGGATCTTTCCACCTCTCTCTCCCTTCCCTGTCCCTGTCCCTGTTCCTGGCTGGACCCGGAATCTTCTCAGGGGACAATCAGGGACAGGATCTTTGGGGTGACAACCTTTGGGGTGGCTCGAGGGACCTGGACCTTCCTAAGGGCCACCTCCAACCTGGTCCTTGTCACCCAGACCTTTTAGGGCCACCAAGGAGTTTTTGGGATCCTTCCTCCCTCCTGTCCCAAATATCAGACACGGCAGCTTTCCCTTTCCCTGTCCCCGTTCCTGGCTGGACCCGGAATCTTCTCAGGGGACAATCAGGGACAGGATCTTTGGGGTGACAACCTTTGGGGTGGCTCGAGGGACCTGGACCTTCCTAAGGGCCACCTCCAACCTGGTCCTTGTCACCCAGACCTTTTAGGGCCACCAAGGAGTTTTTGGGATCCTTCCTCCCTCCTGTCCCAAATATCAGACACGGCAGCTTTCCCTTTCCCTGTCCCCGTTCCTGGCTGGACCTGGAATCTTCTCAGGGACAAGGAGGGACAGGATCTTCGGGATGAGCAGCTTTGGGGTGGCTCGAGGGATCTGGACCTTCCTAGGGGCCACCTCCACCCTGGTCCTGCTGTCACCACCCCTGGCCTTTTAGGGCCAAAGAGTTTTTGGGATCCTTCCACCTCCCTCTCCCTTCCCTGTTCCAATTCTTGGCTGGACCCGGAATCTTCTCAGGGACAATCAGGGACAGGATCTTTGGGGTGACAACCTTTGGGGTGGCTTGAGGGATCTGGACCTTCCTAAGGGCCACCTCCAACCTGGTCCTTGTCACCCAGACCTTTTAGGGCCACCAAGGAGTTTTTGGGATCCTTCCTCCCTCCTGTCCCAAATATCAGACACGGCAGCTTCCCCATTCCCTGTCCTCATTCCTGGCTGGACTTCCCCATTCTGGGAATATTTCCCAGATTTCCAGCGCTCCCCCAACCACCAGGACTTGCTCAGGCAACACCTGAGCTCCACCGAAGGTGGTGAGGAGGCCAAACCCTACCAGGAAGTGCTGCCCGCAACTCAGACGTGATTACCTGATCCCAGATGTGATTCCTTGATCCCAAACGTGGAATTCCCGGAGCGGCTTCCAGCTGCAGGCACAAATTCCCACGGGATAGAGGACGCTCCCCTCCCAGCACTAATTAGGGCTGATGACTCTCACAGCACACCCTGATCAGCATTCACTCTTCTCCTCAGGGCATCCGGGAGCGGGGAATTCCCCACAAAACCCCCCGGGGTGAATCCAAGGAATCCCGAGCCAAGAAAACCCCGAGAAGTCTTTATTCATATACAAAAAGCCATTTGCATAGGAGTTTACAGGCGCATTCCTAATCCCAAAAGTGCTTTTACCAGAAAAAGCCAGAGCAGGACTTTGCCATTCCAGCCAAAGCGGGCAGCTCGCAACATTCCCTGGATCAGGAACCGGGATCTCCCGGCTAGGCGGGATGTCAGGCCTAAGTCAGGCCCGACAGCGTCACTCAGCAACAAACAGCAGCGGGACAAAGCTCAAGACACCCAGGCTACAGAGGAGCTCTGCCAGCCCGAACTACGCAAGCAGGGGAGGTTTAACTCGTCAAACAGCGGCCTCGAGCTCCAGGCCGGTCCTTCCGCACCTCCGGGCCCTCAGGAAGCCGGGACAGAACCTCGGATCCCAGCCCAGGCCGCGGCTCGTCAATACTCATCCTCGTCGCCCTCACCCTCCTCTCCGTCCGCCGAGTCCCTCCCCACCTCCTCGTAATCCTTCTCCAGCGCTGCCAGGTCCTCCCTGGCCTCGGAGAACTCGCCCTCCTCCATGCCCTCGCCCACGTACCAGTGCACGAAGGCGCGCTTGGCGTACATCAGGTCGAACTTGTGGTCCAGGCGGGCCCAGGCCTCGGCGATGGCCGTGGTGTTGCTGAGCATGCAGACGGCGCGCTGCACCTTGGCCAGGTCGCCGCCGGGCACCACCGTGGGCGGCTGGTAGTTGATGCCCACCTTGAAGCCGGTGGGGCACCAGTCCACGAACTGGATGGAGCGGCGCGTCTTGATGGCGGCGATGGCGGCGTTGACGTCCTTGGGCACCACGTCGCCGCGGTACAGCAGGCAGCACGCCATGTACTTGCCGCGGCGCGGGTCGCACTTGACCATCTGGTTGGAGAACTCGAAGCAGGCGCTGGTGATCTCCGGCACGGAGAGCTGCTCGTGGTAGGCCTTCTCGGCCGAGACGATGGGCGCGTAGGTGGTGAGCGGGAAGTGGATGCGCGGGTAGGGCACCAGGTTGGTCTGGAACTCGATGAGGTCCACGTTGAGGGCGCCGTTGAACCTGAGCGAGGCGGTGACGGAGGACACGATCTGCCCGATGAGGCGGTTGAGGTTGGTGTAGGTGGGGCGCTCGATGTCCAGGTTGCGGTGGCAGATGTCGTAGATGGCCTCGTTGTCCACCATGAAGGAGCAGTCCGAGTGCTCCAGCGTGGTGTGCGTGGTCAGGATGGAGTTGTAGGGCTCCACCACGGCCGTGGACACCTGCGGGGCCGGGTAGACCGAGAATTCCAGCTTGGATTTCTTGCTGTACTCCACGGAGAGCCGCTCCATCAGCAGCGAGGTGAAGCCAGAGCCGGTGCCTCCTCCGAAGCTGTGGAAGACCAGGAAGCCTTGGAGTCCGCTGCACTGGTCAGCCTGCAGCAGAACAGTGGATATTGACCCCACGGACTGGAAAACCGTCCCAAGGAAATGGATATTTATCCCTGGAAGGACTGGGATAATTATCCCCAAAAATATTGGATATTTATCCCTGGAAGGACTGGAAAACTATCCCAACAAAATGGATTTTTTTTCCTGTAAGGATTGGGATAATTATCCCAAAAAAACGGATATTTATCTCTGGAAGGACTGGGATAACAATCCCAAAAAAATGGATATTTATCCCTGGAAAGACTGGAAAACTACCCCAAGAAAATGGATATTTTTTCCTGTAAGGACTGGGATAATTATCCCAAGAATATTGCATATTTATCCTTGTAAGGACTGGGGTAACTTTCCCAAGGAAATGGATATTTATCCCTGGAAGGACTGGAAAACTATCCCAACAAAATGGATTTTTTTTCCTGTAAGGACTGGGATAATTATCCCAAGAATATTGGATATTTATCCTTGTAAGGACTGGGATAACTTTCCCAAGAATAATGAATATTTATCCCTGGAAGGACTGGGATAACTATCCCAAAAAATGGATATTTATCCCTGGAAGGACTGGGATAATTAACCCCAAAGAGTGCATATTTATCCCCGGAAGGACTGGAAAACTATCCCAAAAATATTGGATATTTATCCCTGGAAGGACTGGGATAATTACCCCAAGTAATCCAGCACAAAATCCTGCTTAGAGCACTCACTGAGCATCTTAAGCCCGGCTTTAACGATAATTCTCTGCTTTTAGGACAACCAAACCAATCCAGTGCCTTTCCCAAGCCTTCAACCAAATCCCAACAGCAGCAGCAACCCTTGGACCTCACCTAAAGATTTTTTTTTATTTAAGCCTTTTTTTATTTTAAGACTTCTACCCCAAACTCCAAAATGTTGCCCAAAATCGTGGTATTTTAACCCAAACCGGGGCGTTTTCCCTCACCATCTTGCGGATCCGGCTGAGCACGGTGTCGATGATCTCCTTGCCGATGGTGTAGTGGCCACGGGCGTAGTTGTTGGCAGCGTCCTCCTTGCCGCTGATGAGCTGCTCCGGGTGGAAGAGCCCGTGGTAGGTCCCGGTCCTGATCTCATCTGCGCCAGGAGGAGAAAAATCCGGGAGAGGAGAACCCGGAGAAAGGGTCTGGGTGAAGAGCGGTGGAGCAAAATCCATGGAATGTCCACCAGGGAGAGAACACAGAGAAAAGGTCTGGGTGAAGAGTGACAGGGGAAAATCCATGGAATGTCCACCAGGGAGAACCCAGAAAAAGGTTCTGGGTGAAGAATGAAGAGCAAAATCCATGGAATGTCCACCAGGGAGAGAACACAGAGAAAAGGTCTGGGTGAAGAGTGACAGGGGAAAATCCATGGAATGTCCACCAGGGAGAACCCAGAAAAAGGTTCTGGGTGAAGAATGAAGAGCAAAATCCATGGAATGTCCACCAGGGAGAGAACACAGAGAAAAGGTCTGGGTGAAGAGTGACAGGGGAAAATCCATGGAATGTCCACCAGGGAGAACCCAGAAAAAGGTTCTGGGTGAAGAATGAAGAGCAAAATCCATGGAATGTCCACCAGGGAGAGAACACAGAGAAAAGGTCTGGGTGAAGAGTGACAGGGGAAAATCCATGGAATGTCCACCAGGGAGAACCCAGAAAAAGGTTCTGGGTGAAGAATGAAGAGCAAAATCCATGGAATGTCCACCAGGGAGAGAACACAGAGAAAAGGTCTGGGTGAAGAGTGACAGGGGAAAATCCATGGAATGTCCACCAGGGAGAACCCAGAAAAAGGTTCTGGGTGAAGAATGAAGAGCAAAATCCATGGAATGTCCACCAGGGAGAGAACACAGAGAAAAGGTCTGGGTGAAGAGTGACAGGGGAAAATCCATGGAATGTCCACCAGGGAGAACCCAGAAAAAGGTTCTGGGTGAAGAATGAAGAGCAAAATCCATGGAATGTCCACCAGGGAGAGGGAGAAAGGGTCTGGGTGAAGAATGAAGAGCAAAATCCATGGAATGTCCACCAGGAGGTCACGGCATGGTTAGGGAACGGTTGTGGGAACAGTGGAAGGGGTTGGAATAAACTCATCCCGGTGAGGTCCTACCAGAAGTCCATCTTCACCCCACACCACCCCACACCACCGAAATCCTAAACGAATCTGCTTTAATGAGGTAGGACACCGCAATTCCGGCGTTTTTGTGGGATTTTTTCCAAAGCACCTGGAAGAGCCTGGAAGCTCCAGCTNGTGAAGGATGAAGATCAAAATCCATGGAATGTCCACCAGGGAGAGGGAGAAAGGGTCTGGGTGAAGAATGAAGAGCAAAATCCATGGAATGTCCACCAGGAGGTCACGGCATGGTTAGGGAACGGTTGTGGGAACAGTGGAAGGGGTTGGAATAAACTCATCCCGGTGAGGTCCTACCAGAAGTCCATCTTCACCCCACACCACCCCACACCACCGAAATCCTAAACGAATCTGCTTTAATGAGGTAGGACACCGCAATTCCGGCGTTTTTGTGGGATTTTTTCCAAAGCACCTGGAAGAGCCTGGAAGCTCCAGCTCCATGCTCTGCTCTCCAGCACAGAGAGCACACGGACAAAGCCTCCGGTGTTGACTTTTCCACCTGACCCAGCTCCAGAAGGTTTTGAAATCCACTCCACCCCAGCACTGGACGCATCCCATAATCTCCCAGCTCGCTCATTAAGCTCTCCATTAAAGACCTTAATGAGGCGTCTGGAAATCAAGCAGAACCCAAACAAAAGCCCGCAACCCTTTAATTAGGACTAACGAGTCACTAACGAGTCCCAGATGGAAGGAGAGGAGGAGAAGCCTGGAAGGCAGGAGCAGGTGGTTGGGTCAGGAGTCATTCCCGAAAAAAAATAATAATTATTATTTCCTAGGAAAACACCTCAGATCGAGGCGCCGCAATTTCGTCGGACACCCCACAGAGATCCCCAAGGGAGCTGGAAGTGGAAATCTTTTGGAATCCATCAGGAATTTCAGAATCCATTTGGAATCCATCAGGAATTTTGGAATCTATCAGGAATCCATCAGGAATTTCGGAATCCATCAGGAATTTCGGAATCCATTTAGAATCCATCAGGAATTTCGGAATCCATCAGGAATCCATCAGGAATCCATCAGGAATCCACCAGGAATTTTAGAATCCATCTGGAATTCATCAGGAATTTTGGAATCCATCAGGAATTTCGGAATCCATCAGGAATTTCGGAATCCATCAGGAATCCATCAGGAATTTTGGAATCCATCAGGAATTTGTGAATCCATCAGGAATCCATCAGGAATTTTGGAATCCATTAGGAATCCACCAGGAGAAGATCTCCAAGCTGGCCAAACAGGACAGCCCATTCCCAAAAAAAACGTGGAATGTGCGGTGTCCCAGGGCGCTTCTCGGGTGCCATTGGAAGCAGACGCGGCACATCCGGCCGTGGCACGGCGGAATTCGGGCCGGAACCACCGAGGTTGGCAAATCCGGGTCATTTTCCACCGGCGGAAGGTCCCAAAAGGGAGGGAGAAACAAAGATCCCTCAGGGACAAGCACGGAGCCAGGCAAGGCCAAATCCATGGAATGTCCACCTTGGGCGGGGGGGCACCGCGCATCCCGGGGGTTTTGTGGGAACGGGCCGTCCCGTTCGGCCAGCTCCATCCTGGAGATCTTTTCCGACCCCAGGGATCCCAAAGGATTCCCGCTTCCGGCTCCTCGGGGATCCCAAAGGATTCCCACTTCTGGCTCCCTTGGGGATCCCAAAGGATTCTCATTTCCGGCTCCTTCGGGGATCCCAAAGGATTCCCTTTTCCGACCCAAGGGATCCCAAAGGATTCCCATTTCTGACCTGAGGGATCCCAAAGGATTCCCATTTCCAGCTCCCTTGGGGATCCCAAAGGATTCCTGCTTCCAGCTCCCTCGGGGATCCTAAAGGATTCCCATTTCCAACCCAAGGGATCCCAAAGGATTCCTGCTTCCAGCTCCCTCGGGGATCCCAAAGGATTCCCATTTCCAACCCAAGGGATCCCAAAGGATTCCTGCTTCCGGCTCCCTCGCGGATCTCCAGGTGCTCGACAAAGCCGGGTTGGTCACTCCTGGTTCCTCTGGAAGCGTGAATCCCGTCTGCTTCCGACGGCTGGGGACATCCAGCCAGTGGGAACAGCGGGACCCCACGGAAAAAGGGTCGGGAATTAGGTAGAAAGACAGGAAAATCCCGGTTTTACCGATGACGGTGGGCTCCAGGTCGATGAACACCGCCCGGGGCACGTGCTTGCCGGAGGCCGTCTCGCAGAAGAAGGTCTCGAAGGAGGAATCCGCCTGCTCGCAGTTGGGATCAGCGGACGCCGGCTGCCGGGAGCCGGGAATGGTGCCGTCGGCCCGGATGCCGTGCTCCAGGCAGTAGAGCTCCCAGCAGGCGTTGCCCATCTGCACGCCGGCCTGGCCGATGTGGATGGAGATGCACTCCCTCTGGAAAAACGGGAAACGGGGAATGTCGGGATGGCCCGGGCGTCGGGATCGCGAGTTCCAGCCCCTGCGGATCTGCTTGGGGATGAGGGGGGGAACGGGCGGCTGGGATCAACCCGGGGTCAAAGCAGGATCCAACCGGGATCAAAGCAGGATCCAAGCAGGATCCAACTGGGATCCAGCTGGGATCAAAGCAAGATCCAACTGGGATCAAAACAAGATCCAACTGGGATCAAAGCAGGATCAAAGCAGGATCCAGCCGGGATCAAAGCAGAATCCAGCCAGGATCAATGTGGGATCCAGCCAGGGTCAATGCAGGATCCAGCCGGGATCAACACGGGATCAAAGCAGGATCCAGCCGGGATCAAAGCGGGATCCAGCCGGGATCAACCCAGGATCAAAGCAGGATCTAGCCAGGATCAATGTAGGATCAAAGCAGGATCCAGCCGGGATCAACCCAGGATCAAAGCAGGATCCAGCCAAGATCAACGCAGGATCAAAGTGGGATCCAGCCAGGATCAAAGCGGGATCTGCAGGGCAGCTGGACACAGCATTCCCGGGAAAGGCTCTCCCCGCCCCGGGAAGGAGGAAGGAAGGAGCTGCCGGCTCCGCGCTCAGCCAGGAAGCGGCTGAGCTCCCTCCTCGGAGCCGCTCAATCCCCCACATCCCGACGGGACACGGGGAACAGCAGCTCCGGGCTCTTAATCCCGAAAAAAAACCAGCTCAGGGAGGAGCCGAGCTTGGGAAAGCTGAGGCGAGCTGGAGTTGGAGCAGGAAAGAGGCTGGAGAAAACAGGGATTTTCCCGGGAGAGCAAGGCTGGGGGAATTCTGGGAGCCAGTCCGGGTTTATCCAGGTCGTCCCCAGCCAGCTCCGATCCCAGGGAAGCTCCCGGCTCCCGGAGAATCCCTGGCGCTGCTTCCCAGGGTGCTGGGCACCGGCTGCTGGCACCGGGCCGGGATCCAGGCCTTGGCACAGCCTCGTGGGCAGCATCCCAGAGGGAAATCCCGACCGTTGGCATGGGGCAGCGCTGCTTCCCATGGGATCGCGGGAAATAACGGGAGCGGATCCCACCCAGAAATGAAAGGGGTGGATCCCATTGGGAAAGGGAGCGGATCCCACCTGGAAATAAAAGGGGCGGATCCCACCAGGAAAGGGAGCTGATCACATTGGGAAATAACGGGAGCGGATCCCACTGGGAATTAAAGGAAGCGGATCCCATTGGGATAAGGAGCAGATCCCACTGGGAATTAAAGGGAGCTGATCCTGTTGGGAAATAAAGGGAGCTGATCCCACCTGGGATCAGGAGCTGTCGAGATCAGGGATTGCTGGGATCCCATTCCTGCTGGGATCAGGAGCTATTGGGATCAGAGATTTTCAGGATCCCATTTCTGCCGGGATCAGGAGCTATTGGGATCCCATTCCTGCCGGGTTCCTATTCCTGCCAGGATCAGGGATTTTCAGGATGCGGGATTGTCGGGCTCCCACTCCTGTCGGGATCAGGGATTTCCAGGATCAGGGATTTCTGGGATCCTATTCCTGCCAGGATCAGGGATTTTCAGGATCCCACTCCTGCCAGGATCAGGGATTTTTGAGACCAGGGATTTTCAGGATCCTATTCCTGCCAGGATCAGGGATTTTCGGGCTCCCACTCCTGCCGGGATCAGGGATTTTCGGGATCAGGGATTGTCGGGATCCCACTCCTGCCAGGATCAGGGATTTTTGGGATCCCATTCCTGCCGGGATCAGGGATTTTTGGGATGCGGGACTGTCGGGATCCCATTCCTGCTGGGATCAGGGATTTTCAGGATGCGGGATTGTCGGGATCCCATTCCTGCCGGGATCAGGGATTTTTGGGATCCCATTCCTGC
>VZTG01009082.1:0-71977 GCA_013397845.1 Melanocharis versteri
TCCAGTACCTAAAGGGGGCCTAAAAGCAGATTTTTACAAGGGCATGCAGTGGTGGGACAGGCTTTAAACAGGACAAGGTAGATTTAGATTAAATATTTGGAAGTTCTTCATGTGAATGTGAGAAGACATTGGAACACGGCCTGCAGAAGCTGTGGCAAACCCATCCCTAGAAATGTTCAAGGCCGGGTTGGATGGAGCTCTGAGGCAGCCTGTTTTAGTGAAAGGTGTCCCTGCCCAAGGCAGGGAGTTTGGAACTAGATGGTCTTTAAGGTCACTTCCAACCCAGGCCATTCCATGATTCTGTGAAACACAACCTGCACCATTCCTTGTTTCCTTGAATATTATGGTCAGAGAAGTGTTACCCCTTTTTACAGTGTAAGGTGAAAAAAGATGAAATGTTCTTGTCAATAAAATAAGATCTTAAAAGGTTGGTGGCAATTATCTTTAGGCTGTCTCCTGATCTTTTCAGAAATCTTGGGAAAAAATGGGGAAATTATTGAATGATTCCACGGCTATGTTTCAAGGATGTTCAGATCTGAACGTCAGTTAAATTATTTCAGGTGATCATTTTTGTTATAGGCTATGAAGAGACTTTTTCATTGCTATCCCTCACCCACAGAAAAACACCCATATAAAGATAAGGTTAAAGGGCAAAAGTTCCTCCTGCCTATTTTGACAGGGGACTAGAATGCCAGGGCAATTAAAAGAACTCCAGGACAGCAGAAGAGGATGTGCACAGCCCTCTTCCCTGACAGAAAACTGCCAGAGAAAAAAGATCAGCAGCAGGGCTTTGAACTTTGATGAGGAGCAGACAAGGCAATTTCTGTATATTGCTCTGTGTGTTAGGAAAGAGGCACCAAAAGTCGGTTCCAGGCAACACCAAACTAGAAAGTCAGCTTAAAGAGAATAAAAAACAATTATACACCTCCTGCTGTCACCTCACGCATGTAAAGAGACCTGGCATAACCCTCAAACTCCTTCTAAGCTCAGAGGGCTCTGCACAAGCAGCACACATGTGTCATCCTTTTTTGTGATGACAAACTGGTGTTTAGCCGACGCTCACTACCCGTTTGGTTTCCTAAGTGCAGCCTTTTGCAGCAATCTTTTCAGAATTTCACCTTAATTTCAAGTCATTTCTCCCATTTATTGCATTCCTTTTGAGCTATAAGTTAAGAAATCAGTAAAAACAACATTATATTACACCTTGCACAGACATCTGACTTTGTGCATGCAATTTTATTAGAATAACTAGAATAGTACTAGCCAGGATAGTTTGAATAATGCAATAGTTAGAATTCAGTAGATGGAATGATTCACTAAATAGTTTAATAGTTAGAAGCACAGTTCAATAATTCCATAGTAAGAATAATTAGAAAATTAAAGTAACTTTTCTTTTCGGTATGTGCAGCTGTGCATGGTCAGGTCCACGAGTGCACATTATTTGGAGCTCTTGATATGATTGGGCTAAGCAAGGGCTCCAAACAGGAAAAGCAGCTGCTAAAACTCCTACAGATAAATGGCATTTGTCCAGGGGATCCACTGCACTGATGGGGCCCTGCACTGCGATTTTCTGACACATGGCAGGTCCTCATTACAAAGAACCACGCTGAAGAGGAAAAAAACCAAAATATCAACAATGAAAACAAAACAGAAAGGTAGGAAAAAAAGTAAAAGTACTCTTGTTGGATATATTTTATATTGATACTTCTAGCCATAGTTAGAGAGAAGAAATAGAATGGCACTAAGCCTAGGGAAAAGAAGAATTTCATATATTAAAAAGTAAATTAATGATGCTACAGCACCCACAGGTGCTGCAGTAGCTGTATCTCTTAGAAAATACTTTAAATGCTCTGCGTATTTCTGCTGCTACAAATGCACCTTATTTATAATGTTCTATGGATTTTAATTGCATCGCTCTAGCTCAATGCTTTTCCTGGACTAAAAAATTATAATTCTCCCGTATCTTTCCTTTAGTGCAACGCAAGCCTAAAGCAAATGAACTGTTGCTATGGGCTCCTTCACCACATGCAAGCACGACCCTGTAATGACAACACAGGAAAGATCTTTTTGTCAAGGTCTATGCGTGACTTTACCACAGCCTCCTCAACTCTCTGAAGGAAGCAGTGCACCCATTCCACTGCCAAAGTCGAGCCTGATATTCCACTATCTTTGCCCAAAAGTAATTTCCTGCTTTGTTTCATCCAAGTTGATTTTTGAGGGGCCAATTTTCAATGTGGCACTTCAAAAGAATAAAAATTACCTCGCACACGTATAGCTGTTTTCTCTTTTTCTCCATTGTTTTTCTCTATTCTGATAAGAAAACTAATTAAAATAGCTGATTCCTTCAAAAAGAAGAGCTGGAAAGTTCTAAGTACAATGAACTCCACTAACTGCAAGCCTTGAAGTCAAAAACATTTTTGAAATGTATTCAAAGAGCAAGATGTTTGATTTCAGTTCTTAAGCCAACATAAAGCAGCCATAGATGCAGGATGGAAAATCTGAATAGAACATCAGCATGGCTCTGAGCCTATACAATATTGTCCACTGAGCTAAAGAAAAACATGACTTGAGAGGGAAGGCAACGTTTTCTGCTGTTCCAAGTAGAGCAGCAGAGTTAAAGAGCAAAGATGGCATAATACGGAATTTCTAAAACATAAAACCCAAGAAAAACAAAAGTTTAGACACACAGTTCAATTCTCTTTCTTTGCCACACCTAAAACAATTCTTTATGTGTTGTGCAGAATAAATACAAAAATGCTTCTTTTTGAAAAAAGTTACTGAAAGGAAAACTTTCTTCCCACTCTCCAAAAATGTCAGGCACCTGTTGTGGCCTGTACACAGTCTATAACACACAATCACTAATGACTGGTGAGTGGTTCCATATTCTCACTAATTTTTTGCAAAGTATCGAAGAAATTACTGAACTGAAAAGAAAGAGATTAAACTAAAAATTAACTTCATCCATCACTCTTTATGAGCCATGAAAAAAGTCTTCAGAGAGAATAAATCTTTGTGTGAGAGACTACTGCTGTTGGGAACTTTCCGTGCTTGAGAAGCGTGAATACCTTAAAGCTTGTAAGCTGTTCTGTTGACATTGTGCTCTTTTGATTAAATTTCCTGTGCTGTTGTGTATGATATGAAATGGTGGCGAGTTGCTGTTGCATTTCAAGAGTACCTTTGCTGTATAAACACATTAGCAGTCTATTTAAATTCTTAGATGTGTTATTGCTGGCCTGGAGCTCTTCTGAGGAGCATTAATAAGCTTGAGAAGCATGTTTATTAGCCCTGCTAACATACAGCAGTAATTAGCAATTACAGCACTCTCCTCAGTTTCAAAACGTTCTAGGAGTCTCAAGGAAGATCTTCTTTTTGTCAAAGCACAAGGAGGAGTTCAATCTTTTCTCTTATTTGTGAAAGAGATGACACACCAGATTAGAGTTGGATAAACAGGGGTGTTTTACAAACATGGATTGAAGGGATTTGCCAAGGCTTCAGCTGGAATCACCAGAACAGCGGGGTCTGAATTCAGGCTTCCTAGCTTTCAGTTTCAGTGTCAAGAGTGATTTAAAAGAATGAAAATAAATAAATAAACGAGCGTTATTTTCCTTATCCTCTTGACCAGAAATCCCCATGCATGCAGTTAAGCATTCTTCTCGGGTTGGGTGATCTGTAGAGCTGACAATCATAGCAGATATTCTGAATCTTTACCTGCACATGGAAACTTTATTCTCAGAGAAAAGCCACAGATTTTCGAACAACAATGATTCTTGACAGAAAAGGCATCCTAAGGATTTATTTCTGTGGTTGTCAAAGCAGACAGACGAGTTTCCCAAGAAAAACACAGCTAATCCTCCTTTCAGAAGAGCAACCCACACCTCATCCCCCTCGCTTTGTCGGGGCTTCGTTGGGATGTGTTTAGCAGAGTGAAATGGGCTGAATTCACAACTCCAGTGGCTGCAGAGCCTGGCCTGTGACATCCTGTGCATCTCCAACTCTGAGTGAGGTCAGGAGCAGCCCAGATTCTCTCAAGTGTTGCTGGGCATCTGGGATGGCCCAGTGGGAGGAAGACTTTCACAGAGTATCACCATCCACAGTTTGGGCAGGACTCATACTGCTTGTGTGAAACTCTTAGGTGAACACCACCACATCCACGGAAACACTGAATTCAACTTTTCTCAGCTGAAACACGAGAGTTAGAGGGCTTTGGACCCTTTCCAAACAAGAACTCCACTCTTTGTACACACCGTTAATTTCTTTCCCCTTGAACACAGAGGGAAAGTTTACTATGAAGACAAATATTTGTTTAATAAGGCTGCGAGATTAAACTTAATGATTTTCCTAAAAACAGGTGTGGGCTTTGGGCACTTACTAGCAAAAGAGAAATGGGGAGATGTTCTTTAGCAGTTGGTTGTTTTCCACAAAGTTGTAAAATCAACTTTGGCCGAAGGAATTGAGCTTTCTAACAGCATTTGGCTCCAAGAAGTGCCTCATATACAAAAGTAGATGAAGAAGCACTACAGCACTGCTGCTGGCTTGTTTAAAACCAAAATGAACGACAAAAGAGGCGTCTTTCTGTGCCCCTGGGCTCTGCTGGAGGCTCCCAGGCTGACATATCCTGGCACCAGCCACAGGAGAAGTCCTCCAGATGCTTCACGTTTTAAGGTTCTCAGGGCTGTGGTGACACAACATAAATGCCTGGCAGAGCCAGTCTGGGATCGTGCATAAATCTCAAGGAAACCATGGTTTTACCAGGATAGCAATCTGGGTTTGTCAGTGCTCAAAAGAAACTCTGCTCCTGAATTACATCTCCTGGTAGAAAAATGCCACAAAGCAAAGCTACTGCTCGCTTCACATCCAGATGGAAGAAATGTGGTTGTGGACTAAGGGGTGGCTGTTGTAAGATGATGTGTGGGAAAAGCATACTTGAAACTAAAGTGTCTGAATAATCTTATTTTATTCAGCATTTTAAACCCACTTCCTAGGACTAAGTATCCTGCATTGCACCAGGGTTTGCAGGTGGCTGAGGTATGGGGGAAGTACTGTGCTAAAAAAAATTGAAAACAAATATTTTTTAAAAAATATTCCTTTTTCACAAACTACAGTAGTAAATTACAGATATTTACAGCAATTTCTCCTCCCACCTTCTTTCAGCAATAAAGTTTGAACAGGGATGACAAACATATCTGAACAAAACTTCAGGAACTACAGAATCAGCACTCGGTGACATTGTTTGTAACCGTTCCTCCCTTCATATACCAGGAGGCTTTGTGGTGATCCATTTCTGACATTTTCAGCAATAAAGGGGAAAGAAAAAGATGCTGCCAGCAGCCCTTTGCAAACTTCCAATTGATGGCCGAGAATGATAAGAGGTGACCTCTAACTCTTGCTGTCTGACACGGCAGCTCTCCAGTTAGGAAGGGCGAGAGTCCCTCCTGTCAAGCGCAAACGAGGAAGGATTGGAAAGAAAGAGGCTGATGTGTATCAGCTTTAGAGTCCTTTCTGCTGCTCTGTATCAGCTTTAGAGTCCTTTCTGCTGCTCTGTATCAGTTTTAGAGTCCTGTCTGCCTTCCTGTGGCTGCTGAGGAGCCTGGTTTTGCCAGCACTCCCAGACAAGGAGCATTATTTGGAGGGAGCACTAAAACCTGAGCCTGCACGCTCGTGATGTAATTCCCCTGCACAAAAAGAGTAAAGGGTCCTCTTGGGTTTAAGAGACTGAATGTGGTCTGCTGGAGAGAGCCAGGCCCATGCAGGAATATTGTTTCTCCCAAAATTTAACAGAGCAGCAGTCCAACTGAGATGTTACAGGAAAGGGCAGTCGCACATTCATCAAAATATCAGGAGTTAGTGGTTTTGCTGTGTTTGAATTCAGTAAATTCTGCCACAACCCGCAGCGCAACAGGAGAAGCAGATGGACAGAATTAATTATGGAAGAACTTTGCAAAAGTAGTGGAATGAGATATGTCAGGTGCCATTTTTCCATAAGACGCAGAGAAACCTTCCAATTCCAACATCTTATTCCCTCGTCACCTTCTCAAAGATGCTTCTAGTTTCACAGTAATAGAAAATAAATTTTCCTAGCATTTTAATTTTTAAAAAAATCATGAAAAAATTTATGAAGCATAGTGTTTGGATCTTTTTAATTGTGTCCTGGTGTAGATGTCACTGATAATTGTTCTTTAAATAATGATTTTGCTTTTATGCAACATTCAACAAGTGTCTTACGACCTAGCAGAGACAAAGAGAGAAGGGGGAGAGAGCAGTGACGAATAAATCAGAAAAAAGAAATAGAAGACAAAAATAAAAAAAAATTATAAAAAGTCTGCTTTCCAGTATAAATTTGTCCTTTGTGTCACACTATTTAGCTCACTATATAAGCCCTATAAAAAACAAATTATAGCTTGTTCTTCACCAATAAACAGCAGAGAGAAGGGCAAACTTCTTACCATCAGTTCAGTCCTACCAGAAGGGAGTAAAAATGGGGACTCTGCTCTGCACAGGCGATTTTTGTTTCACAATGGTAAAAATTAGGTATAAAACTACAGAGTATGTGCCTAGCTCCCACAATGCATCTGCCACATAAACTTGGCTTCAGCTGGAGCAGAAATTAAAGAACAGAATGTTTGGAAAACATCACCTCAGAAAAAAAAATCTGATCATAATAGAGTATTGTAGCTGTCTGCAAGAAAATGGAAATAATGTATCTGAATAGATGACATTCTGGCAATAAAACACAAGGTTTCTCAAAATTATATGCTGCTTAGTTGATTTGTGAGTTTTTAAAATATTTTCTGAAAATTATCCTTGTGCAACAAGCTTTTTATCCATCCAGTTGATAGATACGAATGAATATCTTAATTACTTTATTGATGTATTTATTAGTCAAGATATTAATAAGAGTACAATTCCTCCCTATTTATCAGTGTATTAACTTTCAATGTATTTGTGTTTGAATCTGGCCTTTTATTATTTTTGGTAGCAACGCAGTCTGTGAACTTAAAAATTGAAAAAGCAAATCCTGTAATGCTGCTGTTCCTTTAGCACCAGCTCACTTGGTTCCACATCAGATTTTCGTTTTAAATAAACACCTCTTCAGAAAATCCAAGCAGCAGTAAGGTATTTGTTTCACTAGACTTTCATAAGACAAGATTTTCCAGCCCATTGTATTAACACACGTTCTAAACTGAAGCTCAGTTTTTGGGATAAGTGACGAGAAGAGAGAATAAAAATATGTGAACTATCAAAATATCATAATGCTGCATGGGAAACGAGTTGAAATTCTGGGAAAAAAAAAAAAACAAAAAAACAAAAAGAAAGGAAAAAAAACCAACAAAAAACCCCTAAATTTCTTCCAGAACAAGCCTGTGTGGGCTGTTGATATTTGTGAGAATCAAGCCTAGAGCTGCTTTAATATTTGCATCCAATTCTCGTTAGACAGAGCAGAAATCCAATTCTGAACAACTGATCCTCCCCTGCTCAATTCCAGCAAAAATTAGAAGTCACAGAGAAACATTTGATACAGTCCACTTCCATAAAACCCCTCAGGTATTTTTTTCCAGGAAAAAAATGTTATCATGGTGAACTTCCTTTCCCATATCATCACCTGCTGTGCCTGTTCCTGTTTCAGGGAGGGCAAAGAGGGGGATTTCCTGGGAGCACAGGACGGTGCTGGAGCATTGCACAGCTGAGTGCAGGGGAGAGAAAGCCATAAATAGTAAATATAAACCATAAATGGTGGATAAACCAATAGTCAAGGACAGCATAAACCCAGTTTTGCTGTTGAAGTGCTGCACTGATGATGCTCATGTGAGTGAGAGACAACATAAAACCAGCAGGGAAACAACAGGCTCATAGCACTTAGGCAAATTTAAGCCCAGAATTAAGCCAAAACTCCCAGAACTAAGCTAAAAATAAACTCTGTCCTGTATAAAGACATTACTTTCCCCCTAGGCCTCAACCTATGAATTGCAGGCACTATAACACTTTCTTCCCCTCTCTTTTTTGTTGGCAATTTGCATTATAAAGTCTTCAAGCCAGTAAATGATTCTTGTCTTTCCAGTTGTTGTTTTTTTTTTCTCCACGTGTCAACTTATTTAAGATTTTGAGTCCAGCTGCAATATATCTTCAAATGAAAGGGCTCTCTTCACCTCAGAGGACCCTGAATGAGATCCTCTGTCCTCAGAAAACCTCAAGCAGCCACAGGAAACAGTAGGGAGGGAAAGCAAGGAGAAGAACAAAAGGGAAAATCTCCTTCCCTCAGATGTATGTTTATAAGCAACAACCAACCAACCAAACACAAAGCACAATGAGAAGAACGTCTGCAGACAAAGTTAATTCTGCAAAAGCACTTCTGCGTTATTGAAAATCTATGCAGCAAATTGATCTGGCTGAAAAGATGAAGGTCTAGGCCGAGGAAAGAGGAGTGAGTCTCTCCCCTCCTCACATGAACAAACAAGTTTATTGTTTTACTCAACAGACCTGACGTTACAAACACTCACAGGGTAAGATTTCATGCGCATTGAAGGTATAAAATTAACTGACATTCTCATTAATTTTTTCAGGAGAAACAGCTATTCCTCTTCATTGCTTCATGCAGCATTCTAACAATTGCTGCATTTTGTCAACTTTGGCTATTTCAGAAATTTAGTCAATAACACGTTGGGCTAAAAAAAGCATTAGCAGAAATATTTTTAAAAGATAATCAGATTGTTTGAGCTCCTATGATCATTCACCTGCAAGCAGAAAAAAGCCCTTTTTCTTCTGCTTAATGCAGCTGGGCAAGCTCCTGTCTAAGAACTAAAATTAACAGTACAAGAACTCGGGCAGCACACATGGGAATGAATGAATGAGGAGCAGGTCACAGGATCATCAGAAAAGAATATCTGTTGCTCTAATTTTAGACTCAGGACGCACAGCTCTCTCTCTACTCAAGTGCTCGGATTCTTTTTCATCCCCTTGACGTAAAATGCAGTTATTCCTCCCAGCACAAAAGCAAGTAATTGAGACTACAGTGAGCACAATTAAAACTGCAAGATTCTGCTCCAGGTCCTCCCCAGTCCTCTTAGAGTGGCAAAGCCCTGGCAAAATCTGCTTTACATGGTTCTGTGCCTACGAATTGGGTCAATTCTTCTGCCTCTGAGATGAATCTCAGTAGGCAATGACAGAAAGGAACCCCAATGACAACGTGAGCCTCTTCACAGCAGTGGGTGCTGGGATGACAACGGACCCCAGGCAGGAGCCAAAATGAAAGAAATTCACAATGGCTGTGAGGAAACACCTCAGCGTTTTACCAGTAAAGCAGAGGACCCTTCCAACCTCAATTATCCTGTGACCCCTTGGAATGGATCATGATTCTGCACCTGGTATTTTTGGGGTTTAGTCTCATTTGTGACCTCACACGTTTTTGGCCTTACACCACCCGAATATGGCATTCAAGAAAGAATGTACGGTTTCTTTGAGGACTTTGGATTTACATCCTTTCTTCAGCTACCAGTGTTACACATTTCAATTTTTCCTCTGTATTTGACAGATAGATGCATTAAGAAAGGTTAAAATAGAAACTACAAGTTTGAAACATCTAATCACATTGCAGTAAGACCGAATTTTATCAAGATGGACCAGTTGGAAATATACCTGTTCTTTTATCACAACTGCCACTGCAATTCTAATTGCCTCAGTACACTTTTATCTGTAACTATAATTGCAACCACAGCTGTGAGTCCAGAATGGATCTGAAGAGCCACGAAGTAAATACTCAGGAAAGGAAGACCCACAGAGTGGCTAACTGTGAAAACCGTGGGTTTGGCGCTGCACAGTGATCAAGGTAATAAAGAAGAAATTTGAATTAATTTAGAATTTTTGCTTTCAATCCAAATTGTTGTGTAGCCTGGCTTTGAAAGTCTCAGTATCTACATTTAGCAGAAAAGGCTCAGCTTGGCCTCCTGT
This sequence comes from Melanocharis versteri, assembly GCA_013397845.1. NCBI lineage: Eukaryota > Metazoa > Chordata > Aves > Passeriformes > Melanocharitidae > Melanocharis > Melanocharis versteri. Next base: position 9,943 of record VZTG01009082.1, read on the forward strand.
CCTAAGCCAGTCTCAGCCATTGCTGGACAAAATCCAACCCACCACATTTTACCACTAGGCCACATTCAATCTTTTAAATCCTTGCCTCATTTGCTGTACTTCCAGCTTCTTCATTTGTGTTATTGTCCCACAGATGACAGCTCTCTTCCCTACTCCTGATTTAAACCCAAGGCATGTTCCCAGCCCTGATTTAGCTGCAGAGCACCCCAGTAGACAGCAATTTGGTGGGAAGAGAGTACATGCTTATTTAATTACAGACAGTATCCTAATGCATATGGACAAGAGAGCTAATTTGACGTTGAACAAACAACAGGAAAGGAGAAGCCTGTGCATAATCTTCTGGTTTAAAGACTATGAATAACAGGGATTTAATTACATCATGTCATATCTGTATGCACGTAGATCATCCTCAAGGCTGCTCCAGACAGCACTCCACCAGCTACACCAAAGATGTACTTTTATCTCACACAAGAAAAGCAGTAGGTTGTCAACTTCCTCGTGAAATAACCCTGCCAAGAATGGTATATTCTGGCTGGAGACTGTCACAGGTATTTCCTGACTAGAGTGGAAAGGAAGGTAGAGGATTCCTAATGTCATTCCGCCTCTCAAACAAGTTTTCTTGAATATGTTCATTTTTTCACCCCAGCAAAATAATTTTTCTGTCTTTGCAGCCAGCATGTCCCTAATGCACTTCTACTTCTCTCTTTCCTTTGGTTCTTTTTTCTAATCTCTTTTTCTTCTGCAGCTTTCATTATTCCTATTCTACTTCCACTCTCCTTATCCAAGCACTATTGAAGTTATCTCTCCAGGCCATTCAGTACCTAAAGTTATCAGTCCCTCCTACTCAAATCAGTCAGCATGAAAGCATCCCTTATTTATTCCAGTTTCGTGTTTCCTCCTCCCTCTGCTTCTCCTAGTCCATCCAGATTTTCAGAATTCCCATCAATTAAAGGAATTTTGCATCTGTAAAGCACAAAATTATCTTTAATGTAGACATGAAGCAGCAACAGCACGGGATGAGCCATGAAAATGCACAAGGGATCAGCATTTTGAAATATTTTGTCTCTCATGAACGTCTAGGTTTCATTCCCTATTTACCATAATTTAAAGTTAGTGGGGTTTTTTAATTAAAACCAGATTTACCTAGGAAATTAACTGTATTATCTATGGTTCCTGTAAAGCGTGATATAAGGAAAAGCAAGAAACGTATACCCGATAAAGCAGAACTTTTTCTTTAATTAATTCATGCTTACAAATTTCAAAGTTCTTTTACACATCGACCATCCAGATGGTCTTGTAAATAAGTAAGAGCTTGGGATGCCGTTTTTAGAAACAAGTTGTATGAAAGATGTAAAGTAGAAAGTGCACTGAGATGGGTGACATAATTTATTGACAATGCTGTGGAGAGGACCTTTTGTGATGCAAGTCACAGACTAACCTACATTATTTCCAACATAGTTCCTCTTTAATATTCTGGAATTTGATGGGAAGCCAGAGAAAGATAATGCCATCCAGGACTGGCAAGACTATTAAACACATGAGGAATATTAAGCGTTAATGTATGTTTCCTAATTAAAATAAAATATTTATATGATAGAGCTTTTTAATACGGGAAATCTAATTTCTTTTTTTCCCTCACATATGCCGCTGCTCAGATGGGCTTCTCTTCCTGGAAGAGCTATCAGAAGAAAAGGTTTCTATTCTTTCTTACATAATAAAGAAGGTTTATCACTTGATGAAACCATGCAAAGAACCACCAGCAAAGCAAAGTTATTAGAGAGCGTTTTACGTGGGAGAAGAGAAAAGAAAAAGGGAAAGGGAAAAGGAAAAGGGAAAGGGAAAGGAAAAGGAAAAGGAAAAGGAAAAGGGAAAGGAAAAGGAAAAGGAAAAGGAAAAGGAAAAGGAAAAGGAAAAGGAAAAGACCCCAACTTAATCATGTCATAGCTCACAAATCAACTGAAAGTTAGAACATTTTGGATGCTGATCCAAAGGGTTGCCTTCCAACAATCCACACATTTCACAAGGAGGGTAGAATTTTCCTGATCTTCTTTCAAAAAAAGTCAGTCAGGAAAGGACCTCAGCATACCTACAGAGTTATTTTTTTAGACTGAGTAAAAGTGCTTGCTAAATCAGAAACTGTGAGGTTCAAAATAGCTGCTACTTAAGCCATTTGTTTTAACAATGTACAGAACTTCCTATTTTGGTGATAAAACATAAGGGAATCAGTATTTCAAACCTCTGAATGTCTCTGCTCCCAGATTTCTCATTTCTAGTGGAGCTTAACTTTGGGTTAACTTGCAAAAGCATTCATTACTTGAAGGGGGAGATTCAATCTGGTGATTTAATCACCAATACGGTGAAAATTGGCTGCTGTGCCCTGGCCCTCATGGCAGTCACCTGAACATGTGCTACACCAACACATGAACGAGGTGGTGAACATTTATCACGAATAATGTTTGATTTATCCTCTCTAGGAGGGGCTGACACTAAACACCCATCAGCAGCACCAAGGGGATACAGTACCTGAGAAAAACACCAGAGAAATTGTCCATTTTCTACAGTTCTGCAATAGCAAGGGAGCTCTCAGACAGGAATGCTCAGGTGGGCTTTGGGAAACAGGCACAAGGAATGAGTTCATTATTTTGCCTTCCCCACGTACAGATTTCTGTGGGTGTGATTGGGTACAGAATACCCCAGCCCTTGGGAAAAGGGATGATCCCTTTGTCACACACTTCAGAAACTGGCACGAGTGGATTGAATTCCCTCCGTGGCCACGTGCACATCATTGCAGGATACTACACTGCCTAAAGGGGAGTGATTCTGTGAATATCTGACATTATTGCTTGATGCCCCACATCTAACAACGTACATGGATAGCAGTAATAAAAACAGAATAGCAACGTTAGCTGTGACAGAACATGAGGATCAGAAGAATATTTATCAGCTTATTGTCTCTCTGTTTGCTTGGATTTTTTTAATACACAAGGAATTACTCAGTGGAGGGAGAAGGGAATTGAGACGTAGCACAGTCTCTGGGTAAAAGTCTTTCACCAACTATTTATTCGAAGGTATAAAAATTTAGTTCTATTGTAGCTGTCTTCTAATCAAATGGTTTTTATTTGTTCTGGTGTCAAAATCCTGCACAATCAAAGGCTGTGGGAATAAACATTATCCTAACTCACGAGGGCTGTGTGCCAGATTTTGCTTGTCTGGGATAGTTTAGATGGATATCTGTCAAGTTATTCCTTAAGACAATAAACATTCTTCCTAGATTTTTCCCTGCTGAAGTTTCAGGATCATTTGGTTCATATAGTCATGCTTGTAAATATATGCAATTGATAACTTAAGAAGTTCAAACCCATTAATTTATAAAGAAAAGTGGATGATATAATTTTTGCTCATTTTCTTTTTGCTTCAGCAGTGTTGATCACAGGCCCATGGAATAGCCTGGGTTGCTGATGTCTTGATGTAAATGAGACAACTCTGCATTACGTGTTGTTTTCAACAAGAATTCTGTGTTACACGGGAGCCCTCTGTCAAATCAAAATCTCATTGGGAATCTCTTGCCCCTGCTCAAGGTGATGAGCACTCTCTGTGACTTTTTACCAACAAGTCTATTTGATTTTTATCCAACAGAAGACTGACTGAACTTTGGTAAGCAGCTGGCACCCTGAAAAGCAGAACTCTGACATTTCTCTCGCTGAAATAGTGGAGAGATGTGTTGGTAATTACAGCTCTTGAAGCATGAAGAAATGCTGCCTCTTCATACAAATTTTTACAGGGAAAAAACCCTGAGGTTTCTTTGGATTGAAATTAAGAGATGAATCTTAAGTGTACACAATGGTATTGGGAATTAGGTAGAAATCCAACATCACCTCAAACTCTCGATGAAAAGAAAAGCAGTCAGACAAAATGAAAAAAATAAATAAAAATCAAGATGTCTATTTATTCAGGTGCAAGATATGTACATCCATAGGAAACGGGTGCCCTATGGCACTGCAATCTTAGAAGGAACAGTGAGATTTTTTGATTTTTTAAGTTCAGAGCAAAGCAATAGTGGCAGGACTGCAGTCACACAAAGACAAAGAGTTTAGATAGGCATAAATTTCCACTTCAGCCTCACGATTTTTGTGTTCACCATGCCCAACCTTTTTTTCAGCAAAGCCTGACATTTATAGAATGTGTAAGTAAAAACAAATCAATGCTACCTTGGATGAGTATCCCTTTTCCTATTTCAGTACTTTTCTTTCTATCGTTCTTATAATGCATTATACTGTGAATGCTTTCAGAACAAAACATTCACTTTGTCTTCCAAGGGGACAATAATTTAATTCCAGAATACAAAGTTTCTAATAATTACCAAAAAAAAAGTTAGCAACCACCTTGGTAATACCTTATGAATGTACTAAACAAGCATTTATTGTGGTAAGGATTACGATTGCCTTGAAACCTGGCCTTTAAAAATGTTTGTCTTTCAGTTCTTCAGGCAATTCTTTATCTGCAAGTCTACATGAAGATGCTTTCTCAAGATTGCATTGTGCCCCACTTCTCTTTATTTTTACCCCTGAAAGAGGAATAAAGCAGAGCACCAGTCCTTAGTGTATTTTTTTTTTGTTTTTCATTGACCACTGTACTCTAAACCTAATTCTCTCTTGGATGTGTTTATGATATTTGCACTTCACATACAGATTTACCTGTGCCTACCTGCTTAATTTTCACACAGCATTTAAAGGACTACAGCAGAGGCTACACATTAATAATCTGTCTTCTTTTTAGTATCATGTGTGTAGCTATAAAAACACATTTTATGTGTCCCACTGAAGGTACAACAGTTTCAGGAGAGTAATATATTCTCAGCTAGTTAGGGCTTTATTTCCACCTTTCCATGTCCCAGACTAGATTAGCTATTCAATTAAATCAAAACAAACAAAAAACCCACCCCGCAAACGACCCAGAGCTGCCTGGCAAATGAAAATGACCTGGCACAGAAGCGTGGTGACCGATCTAGCTGTGTCCATGTGTGACAAAATGCTTTCAAAATACAGCTTTTCTTATTCCAGACTGAACTCCAGTTACTATTTCCACACTGTTCAGGTTATTTTTATTCTGTTAAATTGAAAGGGAAAAAAAAAGGAAAAAAAAGTCCATGAAACTAGCTCTGAAATAATTTAAAAATAAATACAGAAGTGTCCAATACATTTTTATATCTGTCAAGCAAAGCCAATTAAAGTCTCCCTGCGGTGAACAGAGCTTTAAAAGTCTGAGTTTTCTCCTGGATTGCACTGTGAGCTGCCTTCCACAATGATTCATCACGATCCTCATTATTTCCAGCTCCCAATTTCCCTGTGCTTGGCTGGGTTACCCCAGCAAATGACCACTCGTTTGCAAACAGTGCAAGTTACACATTGCCATAAACACATCATTTGTGGCTTTCCCAAACTCTAATGGGCCTCCCAAATGGAACAATGCTTCCTAGAGCAGTAAAAACCTATTTTTAACTCTATTTTCGCTTTTACAAAGTCAGCTAGTTTTTCAGTTAGTTTTACTAGTACTTTGCACTTTGGATCCCACAGTTCTCTTCAGTATAAAATAAAATAAATGCATAATGGTTGGAATGGAGGGCTGCATCATTATGAGGCACTGTCCATTAGCCTGAAAACAAGATTGGCACATTTTCAGAGCTTGACGCCTCTTGAGCACTCCAGCCAAGATTTATACTTTTGGTAAAGTTAGTAAATTGCTATTGCATCTTAATAAAGATGAGATTATTTTATTTTTTCCCCTCAACTTCAATACTCCTTTGTCCTTACAGAAAACTTTACACTTCTTGATAATTAGACCATCACATATAGCCCAAGAAAGAGCAGTTTCACTAAGTCTCAGAGAAAATTGCAGGAAATTGGGAATAACAGAGATTTAAAAAATAATTATAACATATGCAATTTTCCTTTATTATATTTTAAGGAACATCTACCAAGGAAAAAAAAATATTCATAAACCGTTTGTATAGATGTATTGTATTGTGTGGAAAGTTCTCCAAAAGAGTGGAGTATTTAATCTCTTACTAGGTCTTAATAAACTTAAAGATAATTTCATCAAACTCCTCCCTTTCAGACCTCAAAACTTTAAAACTGCTGAACACACTTCTCCTCACCCCCACTACCTGCCCAACGTAACTCCTTCAATATCCAAATAATATGTATGTGTCTATATATAAAATTAATTTTCTTCCACATCAAGCGGGGTGATTATATTTTATGAGGTATCAGGAGATGCTGATTACCTTTTGGGTGTTATACACACCAGAACTGCACCCTCGTACCGCTGGGGTTTTAATTTCTCAGCACATCTCTGGCTTTGAACGAGGTGGCATTTAATAACATTCCCTGGGAAATGGCACTAACCAATGTTAATACTTTTTTCCAATCAAAATGCCTGTTCAGTTGAATGTAACAGCAAGTATTTCCCTCAGTGCAGTAACTGTGCTTGTAGCTCTGGCATTGATGAATTCACAGTGCTCTTAACTATTATTAACTTTTTCCAGTTTTGAATAAAAGCTTCCTTTTGCCGAAGATAAAATTAGTTTACAATTTACAGTGTTTGCTGAGCACAGTGCATGCAGTTTCAGGCACTGATGAAGCTGGTGCTTTCTTTGCTGAGGTATTTTCTTTGAAGTGCCTCGGCAGAGCTGATTATCAGTGCAGAAAACATCTGTGTGCAGCACATTGTGACACCAACCAACGTAAAATATTATTTGCAAATGTTTCAACATAAACAGCATTAATAACATTCTTTATAAAAATTCACATCGGGAGTAGAGTTTGTGTTGTATGTTTAAGAAAACTTATTTTAAATAAGGCTTTGGGAGAAACACTGTCTCAACAATAACATTCTTCATTAATAACATTCTTCATGAAAATTCACATCGGGAGTAGAGTTTGTGTTGTATGTTTAAGAAAACTTATTTTAAATAAGGCTTTGGGAGAAACACTGTCTCAACAATAACATTCTTCATTAATAACATTCTTCATGAAAATTCACATCGGGAGTAGAGTTTGTGTTGTATGTTTAAGAAAACTTATTTTAAATAAGGCTTTGGGAGAAACACTGTCTCAACAATCCCCTTTGGCTGATTAGTTTAAACAGTTCAGGTTAGGCTTAGTTTGGTGTCTCTGAGGAAACAGTTCTCTGGTTCTTAGTCTCTAGGATTTTTGGGGGCTTCCACGCACTCACACATCTCTAGTCCAAATTCTCTCATATCCCCAACACGCAGACAGAACCTCGATGTTTCCAAACTCTTTCAAGTGCATCTCCAGCAAGTGCCAGTACTCACCTCTCTCCTTCCCACCCCACACCCAATTTTCATAGTGCCCAGAAGGAAAATTTCCCCTTCAGTTGAAGGACCCCTCAAAACTACCACGATCTAAGGACTCTATCACCAAACAGAAGCCTGAATTGTAGGAATGACCAGAACCATGGCTACATATGGTACTATTAATTTTTGAGGCTGGCAAGGTGTCGTTATGAGCACACATAACATGGATAACTAACCAATCTGATTAAGATAATATATTCTCATTGAGGGTAGGCCAGAGAGCTCTTCATGTTTAAAAGAAATACTTCCTCCTTTGTTTTTTTTTTGTCATCTTAACTCATTATTTCAAAGGTCACTTTTTTAAGCTCCTTCTCATGACAAAGTACACCACTAGCTAAAAAAAAACCCAACCAAAATACACAGGCCTAAAAATGCTACAAAATATATAAAGAAATCTACTTGACATTCTGTCATAAATTCCTTGGCAACTATCACGTGTGATTTCACATCTCTGCAGCCTATTCACTCATTGAGGGCATTGTTAGTGGTTTCTATGGAATATGTCAGGATGCCACAATTGCTCTGTTCATCCAAAAGAGAAGCGCAGAAAACAGCTTCTGCTGGTTAATCAATTAATTCAGTGTTAACTTCAGGACAGGAAACGTTGAGCATGTGGAGGTATTAAAACAAATACGTATTTTAAAAGATCTGACATAAGCTAGGGCAAAAAATAATTAAACATCTCTTGCATGTGTTGAACAATGAGTAAGACAAGGCAATACTTTATGTTCCAGCAAACATATGTTCTCTGATGATGAAATAATTATGTTGGTGTCTACACAACACATGCCTGAATGTCCTTTAACAGAAAAAGCAGAGCTTTGGAAACAGGGAGATGAAACAGCTGACAGCTCCGTGTGCTCCAGCTGAAGTCACTGAAGGGGTGGTGTGGTGCAGAGGATCACCAAAACACAGAAGCTCACAAAATGAGACAACGAGCAGGGCAATAATTGGTGTGAAATTAAACACCCATTGCATATTTTCACGTGGTGCACTCTGAAGTTCGTGTGTGTTCACAGTACTAATGACAACACATCTGGAGGCAATGCCAAAATGTGAAATTCAGAGAAAAGTCAGAAACTCAGATGAGACAGATGTTGGTTTACAAAATCATTACCCCCTCTGCCTTAAGAGACAACCAGGACACTGCACTCAACATGGAATTAAACTTTAATTTTAACACCTAGACACTGCAACTACTACCCCAATGTGACATGGTGCTATATAAAACCATTCAGTGTCTGATCACAAAGACAGCTCAGGCATGCCCTAGAAACCAGGCTCTACATTTATTCAATAAAATATCAGTTGTGTGTCACTGTTCATGTGTCTGAAGCAAGGGCTCACACATTTTGGGTTTTTTTCTCCACTTCCTCCTTTGTTTTTTCCCCCCTTTCTGGAACCAACTGCCTAGTAACACTTGGGGTCAGCAATAAACTTGTTTTAACTTATTTTAAGTAACACTGACTTGGAAGAGTCAGTTTCAAGAACTTCTACGTTATCTGCAAAGGCTGGGACAACAACCACCTTAAATTGAATGTAGGGAAAACTTTCTTCCTCAAAAGGATCGTCAAGCACTGGAAGAAGCTGCCCAGGGAAGTGGTGGAGTCACCACCCCTGGGGGTATTTTAAAAAAATGCGGGTGTGGCACTTGGGGACATGGGTTAATGGTTGGACTCAAAGATCTGAGAGGTCTTTTCCAGCCTAAATTACACTGTGATTCTAGCAAATTAAAGGTAAAAAGCCTTCATTAGGCAAAATGAGTATGAACCAGCAAGAACACCTCAGCTTCTCCCTTTTGGAGTAGTTTAGTTACTGCACAATATGATACAGTAAATTATTCTAGTTTGCTCTGCCATCCTATACTGGAAAAATAATCTTTTGGCAGAAGGAGATATATAAAAACTATAGCAATAATTATTGTGCATGGATTCAGTGTGGAAAAAGAAATTGTTTCTGATAAATTTAATAAGTTACGAAAAAAGTAATTAGAAATTTCCATTAAAAAATGATCAATTTAAAACTCATTTGGATTCTAGCTGACAATAAACTCATTTCTCTGGGTGAATTTTTATATTATTGAAAATACATCTGCATTAATTCCTCTGTGCCAATGCTTTTCTCTGTTATTTTTCTCTATTGCAGAGCAGTTAAGAGGTCAACTGGTTTGCGTTTCCTGGACAACAGGAGTTTCATTTCACTTTATTTGTTAAGACTATGCAAATTCGAGGGGTACGAAATCCACCTGAAAGCAACCTGGAGAGAGGCTTAGAGCAAGGAGTGAAAAAGCCAGAGCCTTACAGAAGATGGCAGCTTTCTGAACACTGAACAGTGATTTTTTTTAACATCTTTTCCCTATATTGATAGCGTGTGTGCACTTCAGGTATCACCAGGACCAAGATATAAAGTAAGATCATTATTTGAGACGCCAGAAATCAGCTGAACACTTAATTTCTTTTGTTGTTCTTTTGGTTTGGCAACCTTGAAAAATATCTTCGAATGACAAAATCCAACCAGCCTGGTTTTACTCCTCCATAAATTTATTCCCCTATAAATCTGAGCAACTTTGGGTTTATTTGTTCTCACACTTTAAGCCTGTAGGACACATCACCTGCTGTGGTTAGAAAAGATGTCAGAACAATGGAGAAATTCATGTTTCCTTCCTCCCTCCCTCCCAGAGAGAAGCCCAAGTGGCTGGACAAAACTGTCTTCCTCTGGTTTTATTTATTTAGCTTTCTTATTTAGCTCGTTTTTTCCTTTATTTAGCTCTTTCTTATTTAGCTCATCCAAAATAGGGAGAATCTGCTTTGTCTCAGTTTTCTGCAGGGTTTTGGAAGTACAGTAGGAAGATTTAAGTTCTCTTGGAATGGGAAGGAATCAACATATCATCTTCACAAAAAAAATCTATTTTAACAATGATTACCTACCAGAAACCCTTAATATTTCTGAATTACTTAAACCATCGTAATTCTTTTTTTCATTAGCTAAGGACCCATCAACAAGGCAAGGAGCAGGTCTGCTTATTATGCATTTTTATTTTCAGAGCACACATATCTTTTAAACAATATTTTTACAATAATACACTGTTTCTGCCCTGATAACGCAAAATATTTTCAAGGATTAAGAAGTATTTGGCTAAAATAATTTGCAGCACATAATTGTTTGTTATATGCTTCCTGTTCACAACAGCACAACATTTTGAGCACTTTTTAACGGCACAAATTTGAAGAAGCTGCACTTAAAGCAACTGTTCTTCAATATACTGCCATGAGGTAAATAAAAGGTCACAGGACTTAAAAAGAAGCTTCTCACACAGAGAGAAGAAACTTATTGATTGCATAGGTTTGAAATATTCTTTAAAGGTTGATGTCTTTCCTTCCGAGGCTGCAAAACCTTTTTAGAGAGAAAGCTAAAATCAAAACAAACTAAAAAAAAGAAATATAAAAATGTCCTAATGCTTAACAACTTTTCTTTTACAAAAGGAAGGACTCGCTCGTACGAAATGGTCTTCAAAAATGTAGCAAAATCCAAGTCAGTATTGAAGAGTTAATCCTGTGTGTATGCACATGGAATTTCACACATTTCCTATGTATTTTGAATACTTTTACAGAGCCTGTAGTGGTTACCCTCAATTGGTGCTAAAGAAATGAGAGCCAGAAATGGATGATTTTGCCCTTTTTTTGTTGTTGTTTAATAAAATAAACCACAAACAAATAGTATCAGAGACAAAATTTGGTGCAAATCATTAGCTAAATATTTTCCCCTGAAGCTTGACGTTATTCCTGTATAAATAATGAGTCAGTGAGCATGCAGAGCAGCATCTGAAATAAGTACACCATATACTAAATTAAGTGTATTGCAGAGCATCAACTACAGACAGAACCTGACCTGTAGCTTAGGAAAAACAACGAAACAAAAAATAAAGTTTGGGTTGTTGGGTTTGTTGGGGTTTTGTTTGATTGGGTAGTAGGCTTTTGGGGGGTAGAAATAATTGAAAGTATTTTAAATAATTACTGCTTTATTTTCAAGTGTAACTAAAGTTTAAAAATCATGGCTGGGTAACCCTCACCAACACAAGCCTGTGCAATTTATATTCTCAGTGGTGGATTCTACACAAGCTTTACAGAGATGTCATCCAAAAGCATCTGCCTGATCAGCAGGGCAAGTTCCATTCAGGCAGAACAGGACAACAACACCCTCAGAGCTGAGCTGTCTGGCAAAGATGGGGAATTTTCCTCTCTGCTGTAGGACCAGACCAACCTTTGCCCTCTCCAAAACATCCCACTGATTGGGATGAGTGGAAACATCAGGGCTGGAGCTCTCCAGCACAAGACAGAGCTGTCAGCATTGCGTTCACATGAGTATAAATCTGCCTTTCCCAGAAATCTGAGGAATTTGAGATTTTCGTTTTCTTCCCTTCACCACTATTAACATTACATTTTATAGCAAATGCTGCTTGTAGGCCCCAGGAGGAAATCAGCTGCCTGTTGCAATGCAGTAGAAAGGATTGTTCCACTTTGTGTTTAACTGTTCCACAGCAGCCACCCAGGACTCATACGCAGCTTTCCACACCAAAATAAAGCAAGCACCTTATTTCTCCCTCCTCTTACATCTCCCTCTCTAGTCACTGCACACAACATGTGCTGCTCCTGGCTAATTGCCATTTGCAGTAATTCCCACGTGAATCCCTCAATAGGCTTGCATGGCTTTCTTCTCCAGTCTTCACGTAATATTGAAATAAAGATGCAGCATAACACATCCAGCACAGGCCATTGAGCATTATTTCCGTATGAAATAGAATGTAAACCATCTCCTACCCTTTCAACTAAAAACGTTGCTTTAACAGTCTTTACTTCTGCCTGTGAATTAGCCAAATTATCCTAAATTATTTGTAAATTATTTACAGTTTCAGCTGCCTGACTCAAGAGAGAGGAATTGAATATTTGAATCAAACAGGGGTAAGAAATTCTAAGTTAGTAATGAATAGGGGATAATAGTATTCTCCCCTCTCCACCAATGCCTTCATTTCCATGAGCTGCAGGAAAGCAGAGACATTCTTGTCATGAAAGACAGGAGATTTGAAAATATTTAGTAAGGTGCACAAAGACAGCTGTGCCCAAATCCCTATGTTTGCAGCCACGAGCAGGGTTTTTATTTCATACTATTTGCTAAATGTAACAGTGGAAAAAAGTCCTCCTGTTGAGGCTTTTTCTTCTTTTTCCATGAAGATTTTTTCTCAGCATTAGAGACGTTACATATTCTGGTTTAAAGCCAATCACAGTAGAGATAAATGAGTAGACACTGAAGGACCCTGTCCATATCCCTTTAAATTTAGTGGAAAGATTGCTGGAACTGTCAAGGGGGAAGGAAAAAATCATTTGATTTTACAGAGATGACTAGTAATCTTTTCTTCATGGATACATCTATAGCCATCAAAGGCCTGATTGCTTTTTCTGTTTTCTCTTACTGAATTTCATGAGCCATTGATAATATATGAAGATTACAAAAGCAATGTATAGCAATTTCAGATGCAATAGTGCAGTATTTCAAACACTGGCATGAGAAACGGAGAGATAAAGTTAAATCATGTTTATTACAAAGAAAATGACAAATTTTAAGATACCATGTTTCACTCGTGATTTTATGCATTGGTTTGATTTGAAGATATTCAGCATTCCCTTCTCTGCCTCATTTATCCAGCTGCTGATAATACACAGATTCAGCTTGCTAGTGCAGCAAAAACAACCTTATCCAGAGAGGACATCAGCATGAGAATTAACCTTGAGTGGCAGAAGCTGATCTGTGCTTGGTAGCTACCAAAAAGTTTGACTTCCTTAGGAAATGCAGCTGTGAGGAGAGAGACAGGAGGTCTGGGCTAAATTCCCTCAAAATCAGATGTGAACAAATGATCTGAATGGCAGGGTTATTGTTTGTTTTAGCTGATGACTTGGGAGTTTTTACTGTGGTTTTAAATGTATAACAAGAAAATATTTTTAGCTTAAAATATAAAATACTAAAGTTGATGCAATCCCTTTATATGGGAGAGAATACTATAAACACACTGAAATCACAATACCTCAAATGGATGGATGGATGGATGGATGGATAGATGGATGGATGGATAGATAGATGGATAAACCCTCCCACAAAAATTTCACAAGGCAGTCTAGCTTTACACAAAAGCTCTGAAGAGGTAGGAAATTATGTCAAAAAATCCTAATCCTTTGGATACTCTGCCTACTGAAATAGAGAATAAAAATCCCACCACTTCCAGTGGGTAGCTGCAAGGTAACTCAGTGAAATTCAGTAGGAAGCATAAAGCAGACAGCCAGAGTCACAAAAGAGCCACAAAAGCTCATGAAATCCTGTTTTCTCAGTGCTCCTTCTTACCTACTTTTGTTCATTAAAAGCTCACAAATACCTGTTCTAATACATCACCAGCTTCCTAAATAAAGAGCACTGGTCATCTGAAAAGCAAATGTCACATCCACGTTTAGATAGGAGAGTTCCTGAAGCTGCTTTAAAAAAGAATCAATAATTCCAAGAAGAAGAGCAAGCTAGCAAAACAAACCAAGCAGAACACAGAGAATTACCAAAATGGACAGAAAATGTGCTTTAGAAGTACAATAGGAAACCTGATCTTCTGTTAAAACATAATCCCGCAAAAGAGAAGAAATAATGAACCCCTAAACATAAAATTACCCTTTTTTTATGTACTATATAATCATGTCTTTTTTCCCGATTCTCTGTAAATAGAGAGATAACATTTTCTCATCCAGTCCCAGAATATCATACTTAAAATAATCAAGGGAAATCACACCATGTGAGTTCACAGCTCCACTCTTCAACTTGCAAAAAATATCTCAGAAACCTCCTCAGAATACACACTAGCTAAAGAAATAAATGTGCCACATGTATGGAAGAGTCATCCTGTTCAGATGGATGGACTCAAATTTAAAGAGACTGAAAAATTATTTGGTCCACCTCAACGTAAAACCTAAAAAAGAACAAATTCTCTTCATACTTTGCTGCCATTCCCCTCCAACTCAGGGAACGAATGATAAAATATCTTAAACACCGACCATAAAAAAATTTCAAAGATGAAATACATGAGGAAGAGCGAGAGGAAATGAAAAAGCTGTAGGCCCACACTCAGACAAATTCTTACATATTTAATGCATATATCCCAAATAAAGAAAATTATTACATCAGTAGCACACATGGCTTTATCCAAACTTTAAAAACCCAGCTTTAGGACTGACCTTTAATTTCCTTGGATGCAGCCCTGCTTCTTCAAATTTGCTGTGAAGGCACATCCACAACCAGAAATAAAAAAGGAGCTGTTTTGCCATTGAACGCTCCTTGCACTGGCTGAGAAAACTCACCCAGCCCACCTGAAGCTCATTAAACCATTCCAATCCTTGCTAAAAAACAATTAAAGCCCAGGTTGAGGAGCCAGGGAGGGGTTTTTTTCCCCAGAAGGGTTAATGGTGATGTTGTGGCAGCAAAGGAACTTGCTGCAGTTTGATGCCCTGCAATACCAGAGGAGCTGCTCCCTTTGCCATAAAACTTTTGTTTCTTGGAGTCTCTAATTCTACATTTTATTCTATGCACTGGCAAAAGGGGGGCATGACAGAGGAAGTGCTCAGCTGGCAGAAGAAAATTCATCGTATTCTCTCCTTTACCCAAAACAATTGATTTTGACACTGGGAATTTTTTGCAGCCATGCTGTCTCTAACCTTTGGAAAGAGCAAAACAATTAAAAATGTAGGTAATTATTCAGAATACAGTCAAAACAGTTGTCCAGACCTCATGAGAAGAATAAACACACACATCACTCTATCAGTGAATTCTGAAGCAAAAACTAAAATGTTTATATAACCAACATGGGGTATGGTAGCTCATTCTAAATTATAGTGATAAAAGTTCAAAGATTGCAATTACATTAATCAATTAGAACAATTTGGTAATTAACAAGAGCAAGTTATGAATATTCATTAGTAGCCAGATAGTAGCAGGTAGTTATAAATTTGTAAACTCCAAGCTTGTCTACTACAAGTTCTCTTTGACTAACAGGGCTTCTGTTTCCCTGAAAATATTGTTTCTCTTAAAGTAAAATAGGGAAACTTACAAGTAATATAGTTAAAAGCAAACAATGACTCTTTGTCATTGACAATAGAGGGATCACCACTTTGTAAACAAAAACCAACCTTCACTTTCAGCCTTTTAATGAGATTGTGCTAAACTTTCATGGAAGTATTTACTAGAAGAATGCCAGGTAAAGGCTCTTTATTTATTTGGAGAAACACAAAAAAAGCATCTGAACTACTGCAACAAGCGGTGGAAGAGACACAAGAATATTTTTTAAAGTAAAGAACGACACAATAATGGAAGTTTGTTAAAAGGGGAAGCAAATCCTAAAGCTTTAGCAGAAAACAGTTCCTTGAAATGAGTCAATGATCAGCTGAAATGAGGAGTGAAAAGGTCTTCTAAACTTTTACGTTGTATACAAATAGGATGGGAAAAGTCCTCAAATACAATGCTGTACAAATTGAGCAAGAAAAAAAATATATATGTGTAGGTATAGAAAATATATATATATATATATTCTGTGCGTGGAAGACTGCTGGCTGTATTATTATTATTAGAAAACAGCAGTCAAGCATGGGAAATTCACCCCATGTGTGAATAAAAGCAGGGGAGACTCCTCTGAAACCCTTGGTATTCATCACCAGTGCTGGCAGAGCAGGCAGGACACCATGCTTGCACTACCATGAAGCTGTGCTTCAGGCACCTCTGCAAAAGTGCATTTTGAGAGCTAAAAATTAATTCAGTCGATGACTCTTCAGCAAAGGAACTTGCCCATGAACACCATTTTTAAAAAATATACACCTCATAAAGCTGTGTCGTGGAATAAAAATGAAAATCATGTATTCCACATTAAAATAATGTCCCTTTCCTATGAGACATGATTGATCTAGTTGTAAAGAACGGTTCGTGTTTTGCTTTCAACCAATGATTGAAGGGGTATCATTTTTAGGTAAATAATATTAACTCATAAAGAAGGCTTTCTAATTAATTTTTCACTCATGTTTTGAAATCTGATATTTTATGGAGCTTCAATTTTTTTCACCAACATATTTAGTAGATAAAACCTCTCTTGTGATAACTGCTTTTCTTCCTTCCACATAATTTCTGTTGTTTGAAATGTTAAGGAGCCTGAAATGCATAAAACATGGAAACCAAACACCATTAAATGCTACATAATGTGGCAGGGGAAAAGGATTGCAGAAAATTGTTTCTACTTGAAATAAACTCCACTAATAAGCACTTAATTTCTTTATTTAGGAAACAAGAACTCTCTAGACAGTAATAAAACAGCATTTTTAATGCTGCTAACTGTGGAAGCTCCAAACTCCTAAGAGTTTGGAGCCACACAATTGCTATTTTCTTCTCTCATGTCTCTGAAGCTTCTTTTTGGCACAGCACCGAAGGAACTATAAAAGCATTACCAGCCTTTGTGACAGGCTTTTCCTCTTTCTTGTTAGCAGAGAAGATAAGATTTATTTCACTGTCTGAAGATCAAAAAAATGAGGAAACGTTTTGATAGCTGAGGAAAACAAGTTTTGGTTCTGTATAGCCAGCACTGAAGTCACACTACGAACTGACAGAAACTCCTCTGCACTTGACAGTTTTCATCACATTAGGGAAAAGAATCTCTCAGCAGTTTCAGATGTAGATTTTGATCTCACTTACATTGCTGGAAACTCAGAGTAATTCCAGAGAAGTGTTTAATCCTGCCAGAACAGCTTCGGAGTAATGTTATAATCCGTATTTATTTTGGCCCCAGTCATTCCTCCCACTCGTACAGATCCCTACACAGGGATTGCTGATAGCAAGGGAATAGCCAAGGGTTCAGAGATGGTTTTTGAAGAGAGAGAGAAGGAAAAAGTCAATACCAAATCCAAGAGGAGTGCTGGGGAGGGGGGGACAGATGGACACGATGGGACACGGGCAGAAAAGAACTAAAATATCCCTCCAGCACCCCCTGTGAAATAAGCAACCAGCAAAAAAACATCATCAGCTTTGCCATCTGGCAAACCACAACAGCTTCCCTCCAAAGCTGGCACAGCTGCCTTCATTTAAAGGTCAGGTGCTGGTCAATATTTTTTAAAAAACTTCTCTCTCCCAGATTAATCAAGGAGGGTTGCTTCTTAAAATACCTTTCCTGAGAACCAGTGTGAAATTAAAGGAAAACTTCTACAGTGCAGCATATTCTGACATTTACTATGGGACTTGAGGAAGGATGACAGAGAGAAGAAAAATACGGTTTTAATCCCACATTTTTCCTGTTAAAAGAGAGATTACTTAAGTTATTATTTAAATTATAATTTTATTAATCTGTCTTCATAGCAATGAATATTACAAGAAGAGCGATTTTTACTTCCATTTATACTATGACCTATAGTGCTTGCACATGCACATTTTTTAGGAACTAGAACATCAGAGTAACAGGAGGCAGAGGCACATTTGCATATTAAATACATATTATTTCATTGGCTTTGATGGTAAGAAGATTTTTCTTACCCATTTTGGAAGCACGGAAGTTCTGAGAATAGCTACGCGAAGTATTAATGGCTGATAAGAGCTTTGTTCTGGACTTAAGACTCTCCTGAAGCTTGTGCCAAGTACTTACTTTTATTTTACATGACCCTGGTGATGGTGTTTTCTGTCCCAAAGCCACTGGCACCAACAGCTCTTTCCCAGATTAATTTTTCTTCTTTGGGTACATGGAGGAAGGGGCAGCTACTCATTAATTTTACCCCCCAATTGCACGTCCTTTTTCTCTCCTGTCATTCCCACCAGCAGGAGCAGCTGGGAATTGTGGTGATCAATCAGGGTGGCAGCACACCTGTGAAATGTGGCCACAAATCCATTTGCTGGAATGGGCACGATCCTACAGAGGCAAAAGCAGAAATCCGGTTTCTGGCAGAAACATCCAGCACTTGGGAGATGCAGAGGCAAAACTGATGCTTTTTTCATGTGTCAGAGACCTTAGAAGCCTTTTTTTTTTTTTAAAGTTACCTGAGGGACAACATAAAAAACATGGGTTTTGTCAGTCACCTTTTATATCTTTATGTACACTTGCTGAAGAAAAAAAAAACAAAAGTAAGTTTCTGATCAAAGTCCTTTCCTGTGGAAGGCAATTACCTAAACTGAAGAACAGAGAAGTGTAAAATAGAAACTTGTACTCATCATAAAATCTCATGAGTCCCCCATGATTTTACAGAGATCAATAGGAAGAGGAAGAAAGAGAAATAAATTGGTACAGACCAATAACCAGGATTCTCCCAGGAACTACTGCCTTTCCAAAGGAATTTCCCTTTCCCCTTTTTTCATCTTTCCCTGTATTCAAGCCCTGCTACCTTGGTTGATTCAGAGTTTTTGAGATGCTGCTGACGAGAATTTTATCAGTCCTAAGCATTTAATTGCTTTTTACCTTCAGTATCAGGCAGCAGGGTCTCCACAGGAGGGGAATTAAGAACTTCCAGTTCCACACACTGTTCCTGCTTACCTGTTACAGCCCTTGCTCTTCTGCTCCATTCTTTTCACAGAGTGCATTTATTGCCCTGCTCAGCACACAAAGCCTTTTCCCAGCCACGCCAGGGAAAGCTCACAGAACAAACACTGTTTAAGTCCCCCGAAGTCTTGTAAAACTGCAGGAATAATGGTGAGTCTCATTAGGTGAAGATGAAAGAAGGAAGAACTGAAGGCTTGAACAATCAGTATCTTGAGCCCAAACTGTTCTGCTAAGACCTCGCAAGGGCCTTAGGTCCTTAATGGATGTGAGGAAATAAATTCGTTCTGATAATAGCATTCATCACTCTGTATGAGATTTTAAGCCATTTTAGAATAAAAGCAGGATCTCAGTGGATGACAGGATTGTGACAGGCTTCTGTCCTCTCTTACGAGCCAGAATGTCACAGTAAATTGCTGCTCATAAAAAGTATACAATCTTAATGCATTATCCGAAGAAAGGTGTTGGAAATCGAGATTCAAAATGATTTTATATACACCAAAGATGCCTTTGTTTGCGGAACGTCTTGGCAAAAATCTAGTGTGTATGGACAGATTTATTTTCCATGAAGTTCATAAAGAAGACACACCTGGTTCTCTAGCAACCCCTAAACCTTGCTTCCACTGATGTGTTGCTATCAGGTTAAAACCTGTGAAGTACAAAGCAAAAAACGTGAATATTAAAGCTTCCCCAGAACTCGGGAGCACTTTGCATAAGAAAGTAACCGCACTAAATTAGAAGTGCTTTTTCATTTCAGCGGAGTGCACTGCAGCTTGTTCTCAGGCAGAGAAGAACTCTGAAGTACTGTCCAGGAAAAATGAAGAGTCCAGTTAGCTGATATACTTTAATTAGAATCTAAATATTCCTCTCAGTGAAAACCTTTGAACAACTCCATTCAATTCACGCTGATCTGACACCCCGAGCTGTGTGTTGGTTCATTTTCAAGCCACAGAAGCCAGGACAGAACTCCCTGTACAACAGAAATGTACATTCCTCTTCAGGAAGGTGGAAAGATCACTTGGAAATGAGATCAGGCTGTATGTTCAGGCTGAGGTTTTGCCACAGGCATCCTGTGCTCTTTTAAGCAGTTTATTTTTATGGCAGACACATGGCAAATAGCACATTGCTGATTTAATTAATGCCATAAATAACCTTTGGGAAGCTGAGCACTGAGGCTGCAAGAAGTGGCACTGATCACATATCTTTGTTTGAAGAGTTACAAAAGTTTTCTGAGCCAGATTTTTGGTCTAATATGTAACTGAGCCTAACAAGAATATTTAGATACCCATTAATCAGACTGTTACCTCTATTGAATTACAAAATGCATAGAGAACAGAGGCTAAACACAGTTTAATCTAATGTATTTAAAATGTGATAGTCAGAATAAAAACCAGAAGATTATCTTAGTTCTCGGGCATGGAGATACGTCATGGCATTATCTAAATATCTTAAAAAGAAGGAAAAAATACATTCAAGATGTATCTTAAGCCTCAAATTAATAGCAAATGCACATAAATATTTAATGGGAAAACTTCTACACGAATTGAGAAATAACTTTACAGGAACCTGTTATTTTCAGAGCCAGCTCAACAGCTCTCAATAATGTGAGCAAAACTGAATCTTGACAATTTAAAAATAAGAACCAGTGAGAAAACAAGGTATAATCACACTGTGCCTATCCCAGAAAATAAAAAGCAGAGCTAGACAAAGTGCCTTGCTTAATGAAAGAGGAGGCAAAGTGGATCATAATCAAAAAAAAATTTTTGATTATGTGAGAATTTCCTCTCTTTCTCTTTATAGTGCCTAGAAAGTCTCCATTTATTGCTATGATTTGTAAGACTGACTGTGCTGTATGGTTCAGAGCCTCATACAACCCATCAGGAATTGTAGCAACTTTCTGTCTGCAAATGTACAAACACACAGAAATGCACTTATGGAAAAGCTCAAAAGAAGTGTTTTTTCACTTCTTGCATATAAAGCAAAAGAAAAGCAAATATTTCCTTTTAGTTCTTAATGTACACTGCTTACATTTTTAATTGATCCCCTCATTTCTCTTTTGCATGCACAACGTTCTTCTATTTTAAGGCTGCTCTTGAACATTGAACTCTTGGTAATGACTCTACTTCAAATGCACGTGTTTTGACACAGCATAAAAATACAGCAGGGGAAAATGTTACTAGGTCTACTGTCAACTAAACTGAGCTGTCCTCTTCAGGATATACACGGGAAGGATGCAATGGGGACATTTCATCATTTTAGTAAATGATGAGTTGAGGGATGCTTATTCCAGTGTGTATCTCCCTTAAGAGATCAAAACTGGCATAAACCAGAACCTAGACAGGAATCTATTGTGGAAAGGGAGGGACTGCATGGAGATGTGGTTAAATTCAGGAATAACATAGGCATCTTCAGGCATAATGCATCACTGTGTAGTTTTAAAGCAGTTTCATTGGCAAAATCTTGCAGGAAAGCAGAAAACAGCTGATAGTTTGATAATTACAAACCTTGCTCCTCACCTGTAAGGGGTTTACTTTACACACAGGCCTTTCCAAGGTTCTGTAGCATTCCAACCATTCAAATGTGGACCTTTAGCATGATAAATCATTAGATTTATTGTTGTAAAATACCCGTAAGGGCGTAGTAAACCTAAACATTTTGAAATAGCAGACGTTTATTTTGTAGTTGTCACCACTGCAGGCAGAAGGACCAAATTCTACTTCCAATTATAAGAGAAGGAGTTGAAGAGGAGCTTGCACCAGCGAAACAGAGCTGAATTAGGACAGGTTCTGAGGGATATGAAACAGCAATTCTGGCTGGTGGAGGTGCAGCTGTCACATCTCAGAGGAAACCATCTAAGACTGCATTGGGGAAAAGCTGTGCTGGCTTGTTTCCAAACCTAAGCCCATGGGTGAAGCACCCACAGGAGATGAAAACAGCCCTTAAAAGCAGAGTTTTCCCCTCCCTGAAACACTTTGCTGTCTGTTTCCGGGAGCTAGAGCACCTTGAGGAGCACGCAGCAGGTTCACCCAAACTGGCTGTTAGCAGGCAGAAAAAATGTTCTGTGGAACAGAAAACATTTCTCCTCGTGGTTTTCCAGACTTTGGGGCAGGAGCTGCCTCAGCCAGGCTGAACAGAGCTCCCGTGCCTCGTGCTGCCTCTGAAACTGTTTGGTGGACCAGATCAAAGCATTTCCAGCATAAAGAGTTCACCTGCCTACAGTTTGTACGTGCAAATAGACAAGTCCCTGTTTTTTTAATGTACCTAAAGACAGATAACTGGACAGAGCTTAACAGATGCCAACAATATTCCAGAATCAGGGTAAAATAGCAATTTTGCCCTTCTAACATTCCCAAACATCACAACTTTAAAAACACCATACTTTCCAGTACTCCCATTACCTCTCCTCACTCTGTAATATTCTTAGACACTACTTTTTTTAGAAAAAAAATTAAAAGGCCAAACAAAGATGTGCTACGTGGGAGGTAAAGAAGTCTGGAGTTTGCTCTCCTATGACTATGTTCAATTAAAGAACACAGCAAGAAACCACAAAAATACCCCAAGGAAATTAGTCAGATTGACTTAGGTCTGAATTATTTATAAATATTTCTAGATTGGAACCTTTTCAATAATACTTTTCCTTGATTAGTGAAAAAATAATTACTCAATGCATTTATGAACCTTAAGCTTGCATGTGGAGGTCAGTGCAATATTTAGACTGCAGCCTAATTGCTTTTTAGAAGTCACCATTTAGTCTTATTGATGGGCATCTCAGAAATTTGTCATCATTCCTCTACATTTTATTAGATTCAGGAGACAAAATGACACCAAATGTGGTTTTACACAATTACTTAAAAAGTGTCATTGACACCACACTCCGTGTGTAAAGTGACATCACTGGGTTTTTACACCCACCTTCCCAGGCAGAAAGGGATACAAGGAGCCCAAAGGAATGGAAAAAAATCCATCTCTGAGTTTTGTTTGCAGCGACTCGTGGACGTAAAAAGCTGGGAAGCCCATTGTAAACACAATATTCCTCAGTAAAATAAACTGTTTCCCAGTGAACTTCACCAGGCTCAGCCCGGGGTGTGCAGACTTTCTCACCTCCAGCTCACCAGGGTTGGGAGGAGCATTCCAGAGAAAGAACAGGCTTTTCTCCCTCAGATTCCTCCAGGGAAGAGGGAAAAGTACCAAGGAGAGAAAGACCAACATTTATTAGTTCGCTTCAGGAAAAAAGTCAGTGTACTCCAAAAGAGGCAACAGGCACTCGGGATCTTCTTGAAATGAAGTCCCCATCCAAAATACACTTTCAAGTACGATCTCAGTATTCTTAGTTCTTATGAATGGGGAGGTTTCTTTTGTAAATTTTCTTTCCTCTTAGAAGAATAACTAACTTGAAAGTAAAAGTAGACAAAAAAGCTTAGAAAACGGAAAAGTGCTGATTTTCCAAAATGCAGGACAGGAAGAGGAAAAAGCACCCAGAAAGTTTCTCCTATCTGTGTACATATCTCTCTATATATAGGGATACACGCAAATAGCTGGTGTCAAATTACAGATGATATAAAGATTTGATTAGGTTTTTAAATTCCAAATTTGAAGAACACCTCCTACTCAATTTTCCCCGGAGTTATTTCTTGATACTTAGCTCAAGCTATGATTTAATTCTCCAACTGTTAATCCTCTTGCCTCTATTTTCCTACGTATCACAGGACAGGAACAAAACACTGTGGACAGCTTTGGCAGAGCACTGGAAATGGAGAAATGAAAAGTTACTGAAAAACACTTGAATGCTTAATACTATGCTTTTGTGATAACACATGGAAATTTCAACAGTATTTTCTTTTACTTAATTTCCTTTTTTAATTTCACACACACGAGATATTATTTGGCACGTGAATACCCTCCTGTAGTTCTGAATTTATACACTGGATAGATGAACAGAAAAATTCTCTTTTCTCCTGCTCTTGATGCTTGGCCGGGGACAGTTTCCAGTAGCAGGTTACAAGGCAACAGCACATCAGTCCAGAATGCAAGAGTTACAGTCTCCAAATACAAGGAATCTTCCTTCTTGAATTAGCATTAAAATGTTTTCAAGCTTCCAACAAATCAATAAGTATTTCGTTTTGCTGTTTCAGAGAAAAATAAGAGTAATCCCAAGGGGACTTCGCAAAAAAAAAATATTAGAATGTAAAGAGCAGCAAGAAACTCCCTTACAGCTGAGTTTAAAAAAGTCATGACTCTTCTGTGAGGTGTGAGACGACTCTTGTTCAAGTTCACCTCATATTTAATGTCCCCATGATGAACTTCATGCTCCTCGTTCCCACGACAGCAAGAACGTTGTTACCGTGCTGCAAGGGATCTCCCGAAGTCAGTCCTCCTCACGCTGTTCAATTTTACATGAAACTCTGAAATATTCATTGGGACAAATAGACAGCATTGAAAACGAGTTTATAGCTTTGGGGTTAGGGCACCCGGCTGGCAGGGGCAGCACCTGAGTGCCAACACCTTTTCCAGTGAATATTTAAATATTTATGCAAAATTGAACAGCTGCAAAAAGACAGAGAGAGAGACAGAGAGAGAATTTCCTGCCAAATGGGTCAGAACACCTCCCAGAGATGATTTGAGGTGAATGGTTCTAGAAAAAGCTCGAGGGCTATTCGGCCAAATCCAGCAGCTGAAGGAATTTTCTGCAGTGAAGAAGCCCAGTAAAACCAATCCTGGAATTAATAAAATAGTATTGTGATAATGATAACAATTACAATGCTGATTAAAGATTTTGGTTTAAATGCCATTCTATTATTTCTCTCTTACACAAGCTGAGATAAGCTTTTTTCTTTAACCATAAACCTGAATTTCTACATGCAAACTGTTCCACATTATAAAAAACCTGAAAAAACCAGTGACTGAAGTTTCATTCTACCTATTTACCTATTTATCTATTCTGCCAATTTACTATTACAGAAATCCATAATGCTTCAAAATAGATGAAGTATTCCTCATTCTAAATATTGTTTATTATCTTCCCAATTAAAATTTTAAGTATTTTTTGCCAAAACAATGTCTCTTTTTTTTGAAACCCATGATCATGTATAAATAAAATCACACTGAACTTTTGACCAGTGCTTGAAAATCTTTTGCGCCCAAGTCAATATTCTGACGAATAAAGGTCAGGTGTGTCAGACACAAAATCATTTCTGTAAAATGGTTTTGCAGTTGCTGACAGCTTCAGTTACCTACATTTTTTTGCGGGTCCACATTTCGCAGAACCACATTTTCAGAAAGGTCCAAGAGACTGTGTTCAGTTTCTCTGGTTGTAGAGCCATCCACAGACAGAAATGGTAACAAAATATTCTTCCCAGAACTCAGGAGACAGTTTAGGAATCTTATCCCTAATTAATTTACTTAATCCCTTCTTGAACCCACTGCTGCTTTTGATCTCCACAAAGCCATGTTGCAAAGACAACAATCACAATCCAATTGAATTCACTGCCTGGGATTTTTTTGGCATCTTGTTGTTTCATTGACCACGATCCCTTCAACACAAACTCTGTATGTCAGATAAATCACTTTGAAAGAGTATCTTTGTAGAATATTCCTTCAGCAACTCTGCTTCTGTTTTCCAATGCTAAAACCAATATTGAACCTACCCTCAAATCCTAAAATAATGCATAATATTAAAATTCTCTCATTTGCCACAAAGATCTGAGGGTAGTAATTGAAAACCTAAAACTAGCTGAAACAAGTTTGGGAAAATGAAATACAGATTAGCGTAGCTTTAAACTAATTGAGGTAACGCGTACATTTACAGCGTTGAAAATGGATGGCAGCATATACTTTACAGTTTACTGAGCCCTATCGATAAAAGCATCCACATTTTTCACCCAGACAAGGTTTCGTGTTGCTGTTAAACAGCCGGCTGAGCACACTCCATCTTCCTCCCCGGGATGCAATCACGGCCATCAGCGCAATTCCAGAGCGACGCCTTTCCCGAAAAGCCCACCCTGGATGACAGGGAACCCGTCCACTTGTTTGAAGCAAGCAGCAGAAGCCTTGTCTTGCCAGCAAACGTGCTGGAAAAAATCTGCCAGCTTTTTCAATTCAACTGGCTCTGTGGGCCTTGCACCAAGCGCCTTGTGGAGCAGCACATTCCCGTCGATCCGTCAACGTCCGCCAGGTTTCGCTGCTGTGGAAAGCTACTTAGCAAGCCTAGGTCCCACAAAGCTCTGTTTCACTGCTGTGGAAAGCTATTTAGCAAGCCTAGGTCCCACAAAGCTCTGTTTCACTGCTGTGGAAAGCTATTTAGCAAGCCTAGGTCCCACAAAGCTCTGCCAGCTCTCCTTATTTGGAAGGAGTGTTGAAATTCAAAGCATCTTTTTCGTTCATAGCTCTTTTTCCTCCCCACGCTCCACCACAGACCGACTTTCACTCACACAACACTTCTTTTTGCCCCTTCTGTCTTTACTGATTTTCACGCAGGATGGGTGAAGCTGTGGAGCTTTCTATAGCTGCAGAGGATTTCAGGATGGCTTCTCTGTACAGCTGCAGACAGAGGTGACCTTTAGCTGGTACCCAGGTCCTGACGAGCTAATTCAGGAGCAGCTGCTATGTTGAAGCCATTTCTCTGCTATTCTCCCCTGCATGAGTTAACCCAGACTGCACTGAGGAAACCTGAGGTCCACTGAGCTTGACAAAAACATAAGACATGAGAAAGATGTTTTCCAATAAACTTCATGAGAATGTTGTGACTAATTTCAGATTAAACAGTCAGTCTGTCCTACAGTCTTGCTGCGAATCAGTTCTCTATCAGAGCAGAAGAAAAGGTGTTTTAGGTTTTTTGGGTTCTCTGCTGCATATAATGAAAAGGTTATGGGTAAAAATAATGATATTGCATTTTAAAAGGACCCTCAGATGCTGGAAGATTGGATCTAAAATGCCCCAAAAAACCCAAACATCTGAGACATCAGGCCCATCTGGTTCCAAGGCAGAGACAAACAAAAGCAGCCTTTACAGCCAAGACAATCGGTGTTACCCACAAAAAGGGTCAAGAGATGCCATCGATTTCCAATTGTTTGCAGGTAGAAACAACAGAGAAATTGGCAGCACCTGCTCAGATAAATCACTGACTGCAGCAGCTGGATGCTGCTGCAGCTCCAGCAGTGCTGTAAAATCCCACACGTTTCCAAACCTCTGCCAGCTCTGATTAGTGCCTAGAAAAGTCACAGACTGCAGATGATACATAAGAAGGAGAAAGGATGTGCACAGGAAAATTATCCTTATTAGAGAATACGCAAACACTCTAATGAGGTGAAGTCACTGGAGCCAGCACAACTGAACAGTACAGGGGAAAAGGCTACTTGTTAATGGGTTAAAAATCTGACAAATCCTCAAGTCCCTTGCTAGATGTCACCAAGGGCAGAGAACAGAAAAAATTCAGAGTTTGACAGCATGTTCTGAAGAATGGCCAAGCACCAAAGAGGCGGAGCTAACCCAAGACCTGCGACCTCTTAGACAATTTTTAAATTGTTTTGCAACAAGGACTGAAAGCTTTTTGAACAAGAGCTCCTAAAAGCTGGGAATTCTGTTCTGGAAGTCTCTTCTGGGTTTGCATGGCAAGGTTTGGTAGCGGGGGGGCTGCAGGGGTGGCTTCTGTGAGAAGCTGCTGGAAGCTTCCCCTGTACCCACTCTGGAGCAGGCTGTTCCCAAAGGACTCTGCCCCATGGAATATCTAGCATTAGCCACTGGAAAAGACAAACATTTACCTCTGCTTGCATCCTCCAGGAAAAACAAAGCTAAGAGAAACATTGCAGTGCCTCAAAGGAGAAGAGGGTTTATTGCACAAAAGTGTTTTCTGCTGCTGGGAATACTGCTGTGCAAACAGAAGCAGCACCAGCACCTTTCTAAGGTGGGAAAGCACAATCTGTTTATTATTATTATATATATATATACATATATATATATATAAAAAAAATTATAGTATAATTAAATTTAGGAAATTACTAACACAGTTAGATTTTTAAATAAATATATCAGGACGCTTGTATCAGTGGCTGATGCACCACTCTTTCCTTAAATGCACAGCAACCTCTGGCTTCAGAGTGTGGTTTTGGAGTTCTGTTCTTTAATATCCTTCAAGTATTTGTTCTTTAATCACACTGAGGCCTGCCTAGCTCTTGGAGAGGATTTGTCCCTTGGGCATACGAAATATGATAAACCAAACTGTCCTGGCCATCAGTCCTCAGCCCAGAGATCTTGGGAAGATGCAGCAATCAATTTAAAACAGATTCTATGTCCTCAGTGCTTTTCCTAAAGGAAAAACGCCTTACAATGAAGTATTTTCCAAAACTGAGCTTTTGTAAATATGATGGCTGACATTGAGCCACAGCAGTTCGCAAAATTCAAGTTCCAAAACAATTGTCAAGATTATTTAGCCATCTTTCACACAAAGAAAGAGGCAAAAATCATTTACTGCGCACAATTTTACATGTTTATTTTAAATTATTATCTTTAGGGGATTTAGAATCCAGGAGAAAAAAATATCTATAAAATATTGGGTTGGTTTTTTGGCTGGAAGTATAGAAAGAACTGTTATTTAGTGTTATTAAGCTCTACTAATACTTTCATTATAATTGTAAAAAGTCAAACACATAATTTTTCAAATGCTGAGAGAACTATCATTATGCTGATGATCTCCATTTGCATTGTTAAAAAGCAATTGTTGTTTCCTTAGTAAGAGCAAGAAAATTGCGTCTGGCGAAACATTTCCACTCCTGCAGCAGAGCAATGGATCACTTCCAGCAGCGAAAAACCAAGTTAGATATTCCATCAGCAGAGCCAAGCAGCCGTGCATCATCACTTGGAGTTCATGGGCAGAGGGAAACCTTCATCCCGTGCAGTTTCACACAATCTAATGAGTGCCTTCAGCAACTGCCTAACTCAGCTTTGTGAAGAATTTCCTGGGAGCTTGAACAAGGGCAGAAAAGGAAAAAAGCCTCAAATACCAAATTGTAAAAAGATAATAAGAAAGAGAACGCAGTCGTTTAATGGAGAAAAGATACAATCACCACAAAATTAGTAAAGCTGAGACACAGCAGCACCAAACTAAACCAAAACTGTGGAATTAGAACTTGTGTTCCATGCAATGTTGATGACATTTCTTAAGCTACCTTCGTTTATTAATTTTCCCCAGCAGCTAACCAGTCTCATGGTGCAATATTTTCTTAAGAGTAAAGATTTTAAAATGTCAGGCTTGAAAGCAAAATCTATAATTCCTAAACAAAGAGACAAAAACAATTAATGGAGTGACTTCATATTTTGCGTGTTTTGATTGCCCTCCCCGACTGCATTTTCTGCTGTAATATTTTACCTGGAAAAGCAAAAAGAAATAAACAGTATTTTTTCCTCGGGAAGGGCTTATGGTGGCATCTCCAGTTTAGCCATCAGAGACCAGGAAAGCAAGACTGGTGTTCAATGTTTCCTTTTTTCCCCCAAATGCTGATGACGTGGCAGGAGTGCATTACCCAGAGCATCTCAAAAGCAGCTCCTGAAGCCCAGGCAGCAAATCCTACATCGTTCCACCTAAACAAAAGGCCAGGAGGACAAACCCAGCAAGAACATAATTCACAGATGCTATGAACCTTGCAGGGAATTTTTCTAATGATGTAAAATTGCTTTTCTGTCACACAGATATGGAACATTGTTTTTGGTTTGGTTTTTTTTTTTTTTCCCCTTGATCCTAAGGAAATCTGGATTATAACTTCACACTGTTTATCTCCTCCAATAGCTTTGGAACACATTCCTCAATTTTAACGAAATTTGACAGAGGGATATGGCCTCAGAGAAACTATGTTCCCACAAGTTTTGTGACACTAAACAGATGGGAAGAGGAGAGAGATCTTTATGTTATCACATCGCATATTCCACTGAGAGAAAAGCTTCAGAACATACTTCTGCTTTTTTAAAACTCCGAGTGCTTCCAGGAAAGAGAACTTATGCCCTATTTGCAGAAAAAAACTCGAGACAAAGCATGTCAGCAGAGATAAAACACACACACAGGCAAAGAACTTCCTAATCCTGGTGTTTGTGAAGTTCACTTGTTCAGAAGGAGAGACAGGGCTGGAGACATGATTTGAATTTGTTCTCTCCTACCTGGCTTGGGCGATTTCCAGTTCCCAGCAAGTCTGGTGACTTCTGTGGCAGTGAAAACACTGGCAGTGAAAACACATGGTTCAGTGGTGCTGCTCTGCAGCATCATTGTGGCAAACAGAGACCAGAACAGGATTTTTTTTTTTTTCATTTCCGATTAGGGGGGCAGTTTATAACACCTGATTATATACTGATGTCTTTTAAAGTGTTAGGTTTTTTATCACTGTTGGACTCCAGCAGCAAATGTCTATTTTAGTGTTTCCAGCACACTTAAGAAAGTGTCAGCTTTGCAAACCTTTGTCCTCCTTCAGCTGGGGTCACTGACTAGCAGAGCTAGTCTCAATTTCTGTCAAGCCACCCTAACGTGTGCTATTTTTAAACAAACCTGTAGGAGTCAATAACCCAGTGGAAACCCTGAGGAGCAACGTATTTCAGATATGTGCTGTTCCCCCGTGGAGAAATATCTCATGACTCTGCAAGGGATTCGTACCTGACATCAGCTGCCTACTGCAATTTACTTTTGAAAAATAAAATCGTTAAATATTTCAGTTCTTAATCAACATTAGGCTGTGGAAAGCTGGGTGATGTGTATGACAAGGCCAAATACAGCTGAGTCTCCTCAGGGTTACGCAACCAAAGCTGGAGGGAGCAAACTTTCCTAATAAACTTATTTTCTCTTCCAAGTAGGCTGCATCTGCTCCACTTTCTCTGACTCGTCCCAAGTGTACAAAGACACAAAATCCCCTTCTCCTCCTTGGCTGATCTTTGATACATCTTTCTTGTCAGCTCTAATGTCAAAGCAGGCTAATTAAAAATTTAAAAAATAAATTAATTAAATTAAAAAGTCTGCTTTTAAAAGAGAACTGAAAGCTGCACTTACAATAAGTACTGGTATTCAAACACATTTAAATAACAAGAAATCGTTTTCATGCATAGCCAGATGGCATTAAGATAAGCCTTTATCTGGATTTTCTTTGTAGGCAAGATTAGAAGGCAGCAACACCCAGGATGGGAAGTGATTTTGTCTAAAAAGACAGGGAAGATCAGGCACAGAAGTCTGTGTAAAACTTGAGTCTACTGAGTTAGAATAAGAAATTTCAGTATTGCAAAGGCTTTCATCTTGTACACAGGGACATTATTCCCATAACCTTCTGAGCATCTCCTTGTCTCTGAATATTAGGCCTTTCTTCAAATTTCTAATATTTCCTGTGCCTCCAAAACTTTGGAAAAAAACGCCAAAGTTCTTCAAATGCAATTTTATTTTCTCTTAGGTGTTGAAGTATATTTCAGCCTTGAATCATTTGCTAGAAAAAAAAACCCTTAAACTGTGTTTTCTTTCTTGTCTTTCCATGCAAATGATAATTTAAAATGACAGAATCCAGAATAAAGACGGTGAAAAAATGTCTCATGGTCTAATGGTATACAGCCAGATTTGAGAGCTGCAATTACAAGAGCCGGAAAACTGTAAACAAAAAGAATATTTTGAATACTAAAAAACAAAAACAATCTGCATTTCCTAATGAATACCCTGAGGCAGCTACTACAAATATGCCCATAGTGCACACAAAATGAGTTACCAAAGGAGAATGAGACGTACAAGCTAATTTCGAGCAGCTTAATCAGGATCCCACCCACGGTACAAATTTTGTCCCATCGTGAGACGAGAGCTCAGGTTTTCCTGCCCGAAAGCTGCTCATCCGGGGAGGCCGTTTGCAATTCCAGGTGTGAGGAACATCTTTATCTCTTGCTGAGCACCTTCTGCCCTTTCTGCTTGTGCTGTACAACATCTCCGGGGTTCGGAAAAGCTGTAGGACAGCAGTTCATGTTCTCACTCTGAAAGGCAGAGCGCTGAGTGTTTGATGCGCGGGCAGCGCACACGGGAGTGAAACAAGCACACTTGGTTTGGGGTGACAGCTAATCTCCCTCCAGCTCTGCCTGGATATCTTGCTTCCACCAGGATTTAGCTCTTTCTCTTTTAACATCCAAGCTCCTGCCTGTCGTGCCACCTGCTCCCATCCCAAGGTTTTGCAAGTCCCAGTCTCCAGCCTCTCTCGCGACGGAA
Organism: Melanocharis versteri; assembly: GCA_013397845.1. Classification (NCBI taxonomy): domain Eukaryota; kingdom Metazoa; phylum Chordata; class Aves; order Passeriformes; family Melanocharitidae; genus Melanocharis; species Melanocharis versteri. Next base: position 42,097 of record VZTG01009082.1, read on the forward strand.
AGCGCGTATTGGAAAGGGAGTTTCGCAAACGTTCTGAGCTGGGAAGCCTCTGCTCGGAATCAGCGCTGCCTCGAAGGCAAGGGCAGCGCTTCTGCCAGCAGGAAGACAAATTTGCTCTCTGCTTCGAGCTTCAGATGGATCTTAAGCACAGCTGAAGGCGTTCAAGACATCAAATGGGAGAGCGCACAGCACTTGCACGGTGTCTGTCAGCATATGGGCGGCGGAGGTCACGAGGGTGGATCCCCACAAAGTGAATGAGCACAGTTCGCCCGGGTTTTCAGGCTCGTGGAACAGAAAAGATCTGCTTCAATCCCAGGACTAGTTCTTTTCCTGTGTGAAGTGCTGGCAGCACACCGTTTTCTTAGAAGCCGTAATTTGGAACAGAGGCTTTTTCCCACTGATGGGAAAATCTCAAAGGTTTTGCGAAGATTAGATACGCACTTAAAAATTCAGAGGATTGTTCCAACTGCCTGAGCTACCTGAACTTGAAGTACTTGTTCTCAGCTTTCATAAAACCAACCGGTAGGCATGGCTGAATTTTTTTTTTTAAATCAGGTATCTCTTACTGCTGGCTGTATTTTTCTGAATCGGGTTTTTTTTTCCTGTTCTGTTACAGGAAAATGAAATTGTAACTGATTTCTCTATACACTGATTTATCTATAAACACACTTACTGTTTCTCATGAAACAGTAAATGTGAAAAATAGGCCTCTTTGCTTTCCTAGACAATGTTTATTCCTAGAGATTTTGAAAACACATTTGCACAGTTTTGTGTTCTCCATTAAAACCTGAATTTCGCCTCCAGCTGTCTAAGCAAAACAACCCATAAGAGAATCACTGGACCAGAGGGATCTTGAAGCCTGTGCAGAAACACACTAAGAAACAGGCCACAAAAATGAAGATAATCTATGGGCAGACAAGCCAGACAAACAATTAAGGCAGATCTTGAAAGTATGCCAACTATCCAATTCAAGAATGGAAAGGATATGACTATTATAAATCCTGTTTTACATGGATTTGGGATAACATTTTCTATTTTGTCTAACTCATTGTAAATATCTGACCGCAGCAAAGTACTTTCCTCAAAAACTTATCCTCAAAATTAGTTATGAGTATGTCCCATGCAAATGTTCTCTGCTCCCAGATCTTTTGAGCAGCTGTCAAACTCTCGTGCAAAATATTTTGACAACTATTTTTTTCCCAACTTGCCTAGCTGAGTCTGGGAACAGCAGTTTTGGGGAAGAGCAGGGTCTAGCCAGCTGTAAATAAAAGAAACAAGCATTTGATGACACATGGAGGAGGGCAAGACACCTTAAGTGCATTTTAATGGAAGTTTGTGGCTGTTCCAGGAAGCTGAAGACCTGCTGCCTGTGCTGTCATAACCTAAGACATCTCAAGTTGCTGGAGCCAGGACTGAAAACATATTTTTGCATTTTAAGTCTTTATAATGTAAAGTGTAAATAACTGCTCAGGTTAGGAAGCATGCTGCAAGTGAAAATCTCGTGCTGCTCCCGTGGGACAGCTCTCAGGGGATGGGGATGCTCCCCACCCCACATCCCAGATGGACACAGGGACCTTGAAGGTCTGTGTCTGTAATTTGCACCCCCTTTTTCCTGACCACATCAATCCTGTGCGTGCCCACCCCACTGCAGCTGTTGGGTAGAGGGTTCTGCCTCTTGGAAAGGCAGCATTTCCTAGAGGGGTGAAGATACATTTTAGGGTTATGGACTAAAAATAAAAAAAATCTATGTGTTTTTTTCTTATTTAAAGCCCACATTTCCCCAGAAATGCTTCAAATAGTTCCAGTTTACTGCAGAAACTTTTCTTCTTACAGGTGTGGATACTCCCCCTCTGAAAGCCTCTTTTTTGTGTGTGCACTCTACATGGTAATGCCCCACAGAGATTTCCAAGTTGAGCTGAAATTATAGAGAAGAACTCAAAAAAACCCCACCACTGTCTTACAAACTTATTGAGTTAAAGTTCTGGAACCACTTGAGCTGCCCCTGCAAGGTAGGGGTTAATAGGGTGGCTGAAATACCCTCCACTACGTATGGAATTAAAAGCATTTTACTGCACCATTCCTGCTGTTTAATTTTAAAGCATCAAATTAAAGCTTAATAAAGCCCTAATTAGGTTGCTTTATGATAAATTATTCAAGAGACATTTCACATATTCCACAGTAAACTGAATTCCCTCAGTTCCTTGGCACACAAATATCTCATTTCAAATATTTACAGAGGAACGTGCCAGAAACCCAGTTCAAAGAGGTTTTGACAAATTAGAAAAGTTTTACTAAAATATAATCCCAAACATATGGTTTCTTTAGCTCATGCAATTTCTGAGCCCAGCTGAAAATGATAGCTAATGAAGAGCGAAAAGAAAAAGCTACAAGTTTAATACGAAAATTAAATACTCTATGAAAAGATAAAGTTTCATTTCCACCAAGGAAGAAATTTGTCTTGAGCTCCAGTGGAAGCAGGATTGGCTTCCAAATGCTGCCAGTTTTCACTGACGCAGAGCTTGACATTACAGACACAGTGAGGAAGATATCATGTTCTACAGAAAAGAGGATTCAAAACGTGCTTTCTATTTGCTACTCATTTTTAACAGTCACCTTGGATCCAAACCTAAGAAAGATCCCTTAAAACTCCAGAGCTGAAAGAAACAAACAAAGAAACCTGTGGTTTTAGAAGAAAGTTTGATAATATTTGAATTTCTGCTAATTTTTTTCATTACTTTTCTTTTTTTCAGTGAGAAAAGTCAGGCCTCCTTAGTGTTTGCCCTTCTGGTAACACATTATTCCTCTGCAAAGTTTTCCTCTTCATTCTGCCTGGCTGCTTTATGCCCAACAGTGCTTTCAACTCATCACTTAGTGTCAGAACACGCAGCAACACGTGTCAAAACACGTCTTCTGGAAAGAAATCCTCCTATTTTCTTGCAGCATCAATAATTTCATGCTTCTTGCAGTCACACTTGAAGCTGATAACTGCACTGGATTAAAAATGTGTTACTAATAAACGTTCCAAGTGATGGGTTCCCATAAGCTTTACAGCCTATTGTGAAGTAAAACTTTTTTGTGGTCTGAATGCAGCAATGATCCAAACCCACACTGAAGAATTTTTCCCAAATTGCTGTGTTTCACTTTATTCTATAAAAGCAAGGGGCCTGATGGTGTTGCAGCAGCAGCACAGCTACTTTATAATGGCTAATAAAAAACAGCACCTTTTCTGCACTCAGAGAAATCTGCTTCTGGAGCAAGCTTTAATTCTCACATTATTTATTTCCTAACAGCAGGAGTCCTGTTCAATAATTTCTGTGAAGACTGCATGAAATACATGCCCAGAAATTGATATCTGCTGCTCCCAAAAGCCAGCACGGGATTGCAGCTACGTTTGTGAGTTGGTTGTTTGAGTCTTCCCCTTGGTCCTGAACCTGGACTAAAGATGATGCAAGGGTTTGCTAAAAAGAAATTGGGAAGACCACACACACAATGGATATGAAGAGACCCCAAGCAGTTGTGGGCTGCAAATAGCAGCACTGGCAGCCATGTGCAGGTGAAAATGTGTTATTAAAGGGTGAGTGGGTTTCTGAACAAACAATATTCATGCCAGGTTCCTGCTACGAACAGCAGAGAGGAAAAAATTGCTATGTTTAGATGACCTCTATTTTAGCATGTCCTTTCTTTTACAAAATCTCTTGACTGTTCAAGTTGGCAGCTAGCTTTACGAATATAAAATCTGTTAAAAGAGCCTGACCTTTCTGGATGGCACGACAACAAACTCGTGAGCCCTGCTCTCAGTGAGCAGCTCAGATTGCCAGCCTGAGTCCCATTTGTTCCATTTGTTATGTCAGCTCACAGGTATTTTTATGAAATTCGGTGATCCAAAGACTCGCATCAGAAAATAGCATTCAATTCACTCAGCAAAGCACACGGCTGCTCCATTTTAGGGTGCTTCAGTTTCAGATGTGTTTTCAAGGAAGCACTTAGAATAAATGAGGTTCTAGAGAACTATGGAATCGTTTCAGCTGGCAAAGACCTCAAAGACCATCGAGCCCAACCAGTAACTCAGCACTGCCAAGGCCATCACTAAACCATGTCCCCATTTACATTTCTTTCAAATACATCCAGGGATGGTGACTCCACTCCCTGGGCAGCCTTTTCCAGTGCTTGATAACCCTTTTGGCACAGAAGTTTTTCCTCAGACCCATAAAACCTATTCCCTGGATGCTCAGGTGTAAAAGTAAATCAGGAAATCCTTGTTAGCTCTGATCGTACCTGGTCCAAATGCAGAAAACACACTTTAAAATGCTGGTGGACAAGATCTAGTCTCAGTAAGAAAACTTGTTTATCAATCTCATAGTTTTAGGTGAAGATATAAAATATCTTTTAGGTGAAGATATAAAATATTTTCATCCCCTGGGGACGAAACCCAGATGTTTCTGGAGCTGCCTGAGCTGTCAGAGAAACACCAATAACACGAGTCAGAGAACCTGACACAGAACACTGCTCGGTGAGAGAGGCTGATGGGCTGAGAGGGAGCACTATCAGCTCTGGCAGATTCCTTCCTGCTAAAAAAGGAAGTTTTTTACCAGAGAGGAGCAGGCACACCCCGTTCCCAAGGAGAGTGAAGCACCCAGGAGAAGCAATTTTGGCAGATGCCTGCCAAAGCAGAAGGGTGACAAAATGCAACTTACAGGCAGCAGCCCTTCAGCCAGAACTGCTGGGGACACAACATGGTCACAACTGCATGAAATTTATCCTACTTTTTCTCTCCAACAGCTTCAGAGGAACTCAGGCCAAAGGAAGGGCCCCAAAGCAAGAAATCAAAGGAACTGTTCCCAAAGAGCTGCACTCCAGCTCAGCTACACACGAATTAAGACCAGTGCTCACACAGGACTGGAGATCAGGGTCTCTGTAAAACATAGTGCTAAAACCAAAATCTACTCATGATGTAAATTATTCTAAAGTCTCCTCTAACAAGCAGTTTAAATATATAGGATATGTTTAAAATATGTGATGCATCCATTGTCCTTCACATAGTCATCCTTTTCCAGAGGGCCTGGGCAGGTTTCAATAGAGGGAACAATCACAAATCCACTCTTTGGCTGGATGCTTAAAACATGTATTCTGTGTTGTGTTTGCAGTCCTTATGAAACCAAGACATACTTTTGGAAAAACTCTCCAATATCTCTACAGAGAAAATACCCTTCTTATAGGCATTTGCTATTGATATTTTTTTCCCCTTTTTTATTTTCCTTCAGTTTGTCTCTTCCTGTCCTTTTCGTCTTCCTCTTCCCCTGTTGTTGCTGTTTTTGTGGTCACATAATTCCCCCAGAGAGCAGGAAAAAAAAAGATTGAACGAGATGTGGAAAAGAAGGGGGTGCTAGTAGGGCATAACAGGAAAAATTCCAGGATACGGGCAAGATGTCACTGAAAATTACAGCTGTTATTACAGCTACCACTCCCTCCTTTTCCACCTTCCTGGCAAACTGACAGGTTTTGCCTTGGACCACATGAAATTGAACTGTGCTTTCTCCTCCCTGAAATACAACATCGAGCTCTCCCTCTTAACAATAGAGATCATAGTCATAACAAAATTAAACTAGGTATTGAACTTTAGTAAGGTATAATTTGGCAGAAACAAACTATTTTGGGGTCATCTGCGTAAACAAAATAGAGCAACGACCTGAATTTAGCTGTAGCATTAGATGAATTACACCAGTAGTAAATTTAATCATATTCACGGGCTCTGTATTCCTTTCCCAAGCCAGTGGTGGAAGCTGCAGCACACATGAGGTGTGTAACTTCATACCTCATTAAAACAAAACAGCTTCCAGCTACCGAAACTCACATTTGCATTATTCCCAAAATCGCGTTCTATCACAATGACATGTGAAGCGAACTCGGGAAGAATCGCTATTGTTGGAATGAACTGCCTTCTCTTATAAAGGAGAGGTTGCCACGAGCATAATTAATCTCCAAGCACATCAGACAATATTTCTCCTACTTACTGGTAGTGTTAATGAGATCTGCTGCAGATGAAATTGGTGAAATTGGGAATAGCAGGTTCACAAAGCGATGTCTTCGCGTGTTCCAGGAGATTTCAACAGACTGAACAACAACGACTTCCAGAATATAATTATGCAAATATTTTATTCTTTTCATTTAGTTTAAGTTAACTCTATATTAAGCATGCTCTGAAGAGCAAGAAGTTGGATGTGAAATGCAATTTTCCTTCTATCAATCTTGTTATCTTTGAATCTTTGTTTAATGATAAGAGACAGAATTATTTGACACTCGTTGGCCGCCTTTTAAATCCATTTACTTTTGTGTGAGGAGAAAAAGCAAGCTGTCCATCATCCTAGCAGCAGCAGACACAATATTGGTGCAGTTTGATGTCGCTTGGAAGCAGCATTGGCTATAAAGGTAACTATTTCTCTGTCACCCACTAAACTGGAAGCCAAAAAGTGATGACTGGAAAATTTCAAATAGAAGGAGATAAAAGTAGTGAAAATAAGAGAATATGGTGGGTTTTTCTCAACAGGGGTTACTGACTTAGCTGCTGCATTTCAGTGGAGCTCCCACTGAATTCTACAGCCACAGAAAATATGTCTGAAACAGATCTTGAGAAGCTATTTATTATTTCAGCCCCACTTCAAGGCAAACATGTGTCATGTCCAAGTCCTTCCTAACTGGTATTTATCTAACCTGACTTGAAAACCTCTGAGAATCAAGATTCAAAAATCTACTTTGCTGTTCCACCATTAGTGAGTTGCTAATGATTAGATGCCTCCCTTTTGCTTTAATTTAGGCTTAGTAATTCTTGTTCTGTCAATCACGTGGAAAACAAATTATGTCCTTCTGCTAAATAATTCCAGGTCATTAAGGCCTAAAATATCTGGGTTTGTAACCTTTTGTGGCTTGCTCTTTAGCTCTTTTCAGATGGAACCTTTTCTCCCCTTTTTTAAATACACTAAGACAGACGTAAGTGCTGAACTGCTGTGCAAAGCAGAGGCATTATTTTACACATCATCTAGGCTGCAGTCATTTTCAAATACAACCCAGCACGGCTCCTGTTCTTCTTGCCATAATTTAAAACTGTAGAGTCACATTCCATTTACAAACCACTGTAACACCAAAACCCCTTCCTGAAGAACTGGTACTAATCAGTTTATTTTCCCACTCTTGTTCGTGGTGTAGAACAGCACCTTGCAGGTGTTATCCTCAAAATTAATACTAATTTTAAAGTTATGATTTCAACTTGCAAAAATTATTTTTTCTATTCAAATGCTATTCTCCAGCACATCTGTTCACCCTCTCAACATCCATAATGAGAAAATATTTTCAACATACTCTCCACTCTGCTGCAAGCAAAAGAAACCATGTGAAATAGCAGAGATTTGGATGTTCAGATGAACAGGCCCAGGAACAGGAATCTGATCTCAGTTCCTCCCTCCAGCCATGTCCCACACTCAGCAAGCAAGGATGAGCAACATTCCTCCCAAAAATGCTTGGTGTCATCTGGCAAAATAGGGATAAATGATTCCTGCTTATTTTTAGAAATGTTTCTGATATAGACACGAAACTATACATACAAGACAATATTTATGAATTATATGCCATGAAATTATGATGTTTATATAATAAAGCCCAAAATTACTGCAATGCCATCTGGACCGAGCAGGGGAAGAAACATTAAAGCCGTGATGGAAATAGACTGAGATTTTAAACTAATTAAAAAAAAAAAATCAGGTTACAACCTCAGATTGAGGATTTGAGTCAGAAAACCACATTGCTGCCAGATATTCTCATTGCACATTTTGAGAGTGCTTTGAGACCGTGTTCTGAGTTCAGGAAAACTCTGCATTGGAGGTTTAAATCCATCTCTGTGTAGCTGACTAAACAATATCAGTGTGACCACTGGACTAAAGCGCTCCCTGAACGAGCATGATTTAAAGGGGTTTGCTTAGCAGAGATCCATACAAATAAAAGGGAGAGGGAATCAAGATACAATGACTTTCCTGCTGTCAGAAGAAGCACAGAATTACAGAACGATTATCTGCCAAAGGCTGAACATATGAACACAACTAAGCTCCTAGTTTTCCCTCACAGTGTGACAAAACCTAATGATCCTTCAGTGCTTTTGCTTTATACTGTTATTTTTCCAATAAATAGCGTGAACTTGTTTCTCCTCACCCCCTGAGTAATCACTTATGACAATTTATTTGGAACGACAAGTCGGTGTTATTTCTCCAGTTCCTCTGCAGGAGATGTTCTGGAACATCTTTATCTCACTGAGTCACATCCAAAAATGTACAAAATTGAAGAACCAGGGCACAAGAGCTTTCCAATTGTCTGAAGCATTTATTCTCTCAGGGAAGTTCTGGAGAACTCACACATCAAGTATGACAGCAACGGCAAGATTTGTGGTGTTTGGAAACTTTTCACAGGGAAAGTTTGAAAGTTCAGGCGCTTGCAGTGAGGCAGCTGTAACTGAAGTATTGTTAAATATTAAAGTGGTAAAAGGAAAAAAAAACAACTAAGGGGATCTCAGGCTAAAGCAAAGGATCACTGCTGATATAGAAAACAATTTTCAACCTGCACATCTTCTGCAGCGGGTTGGCATTGTCTGGCTGCCAGACACCCACCCAGCACTCTCTCACCCTCCCTCCCTCCTCAGCTGGAAGGGGAAAAAATAAGATGAGAAATCTTGTGGGTGAAGCTAAAGGTGGGGGTATCACTCAGAAGTTACTGTCATGGGCAAACTGACTTAGGAGAAGTTTAATGTATTGGCAGTTGCACAAACAAAGACAAAATTAAGATGGGACACACCCCCCTTACTGCTGTGCACAGTCAAATCTGCTGGCATTCCCTAGGAGATGTTCTGGGCAGTTAAAAGATTTTCCTCATTCTGACATAAAGAAGATCAAAAAGAACAATTTCTCTCCCTGGTCTAACAGATCAGCCATTGCCTAAATGCTGTGCTGTTCTGTTGTGTTCTGTAGGCACGGGTTTAATTTTGAATGTACTGGGCTGTGCTCACATAAAATGCATTTATTTCTGCCCCTGATTCTACACAAGGACTCCCTCCCCTAAAATCGCTGCTGCACAGTAAAAACGTCTACATACAAATCAGCCATGAAGGGATACGAGAATCACTTTTAGTGGATATAAATTTAACAGCAAAGAGTGAAGCTCGTGCCCATTTCCCACAAGCAAAAGGGAAGGCTGAAGGAGTTACACATGGCGTTAGAGACACGGCAAGACCTGCATAAATTCATGGTTTTTGGAGAATTCTTCCCCAAAGATTGCAGCAGTGGAGGAAGATGCATCCCTCTCTTGTAAAAGTCACGCTGCTGCAGAGGGCAGCCCGTTCCACCCTGGCCAGGACAAACGTGCCAGTGCATTCTGTATGAGGCTCATCACCACGCTGCAGGGACAGGAAATGAGAGATTCAGGAAATCTGCTGCACTTCACTCGTTTTCCATAAATTGCGGAGATGTGGGACAGAACCAAGAGCTGTGGATAACTACAGAAGACACTGCACTGGGCAAGTGAAACCTGCCAGTGATCAGTGGCTGGGCCAAGGTTTGCTGCTTGGGCTCAGCCATCAGTTCAGCCACAATTGGGAAGTTGATTTTCCGACAGCAGCGTTCCTTTTCTGGAGTCCTGAACTCTAAAACAATCTTTACTGAAACGGAACGTGGCACAAAATGAAAAGGAAAATGAATTGTTACTGTAACTAACTAGGAAATCTTCTCACAGACAGAGTTGAAACAGAGAACTGTATTTAAGAGTTGTGGTTGGCCAGAAATTGTTCCCACATAATCACCCATTAATTTTATTATTGCATTTTATTGCATTATCTACAATTAAAGTCCTGTGCTTAGATAAAGCAAAACAAGATGCTGATCATATCTAAGTAAAGATGCCAACAGCTACAGGAATTCAGTCTTAACCAGGTTTTCTCTTGCACAGGTATTGTACTACTAACAGCCCACAGCTACAAGTAAGAATTTTAAATGCTGGCATTAGCCAAACACTGATATCTTCAGTTTTCTGCAGTATAAACTAGGAGAAGACCAAAGTTACATTCATTCTTAAAGATTAAGACTTTGAGATTTTAAAATGCATTTACAAATGGGTCTACCAAGACCAGGAAAACGCGTAGAAGTCTTCAAAAACCAACACCTAGAAGAAGAGTCTTTCATTTTTAATGGAAAACATATAAGTATATCCTTAACCATATTTTAGTCATCTTTTCCCAACTAAACAAATTGACTTTATCTTCAGACAACATTATTTATAGAGTGGGTGGGACAACATTAGCTTTCTCTTTCCTGCCCTTCCCCCAGAAAAAAAAGGACAAGCAAACAAAAAATGATAATATTGATTTGGCTGGAATTCTGCTATCTTTTCATTTTTGGATCTAAGACAAAATATTTTATCTTATCTGGTATTACATATTCCATGAAAAAGTAGTACAATTCAAATCTTTAACTGAGTATAACAGATAATCTAGTCCACTGAGAGTAGAAAAATGTAATTTAGTATATTGCAGGAAAGCAATATTTTCTTTGTTAAAGTCACATGATGCCCACAGGATGCTTACACAGACAATGCAAAGTTCTACTGAGCAACACTGCAGAGCTGAGCTTTTCCTCAGGGATTTTTCAGATGGATCTTGCCTTAGGGTGGGGGGCAAGTAGCCAGTAAACAAAAAACAGAAAATGCAGGAGAAACTTTATCAAGTTTTTGTACCAATAGAAAGACAGAGGAGAGGAAGTTGGCTACTCAGGTGAGCAATTAAGGACTTACTGATAATAAATTTTTCTGATGATTATACATCCAGTAAAAATTAAAAGAAGAGCTGTACTCAAAAATAATCTCTTTAATGCATCACTACCAGCCCTGGGTCTGTGGCTTTTATTCAAAGGAGGACAACACTACAGGGATGAACTCCAAGCATCACAGTCAGTCTTCAGAGAAATCTCTCCTCATTCACTGGAAAAGCTACTCACACAAGCACCTTTAAACTGCTCATTTCACTCAAAATAAGGCAAAAGTTGCAAAAAAGTGTTACCATTCTTGAAAAAGATCCGTAATTTGCAGTTTGTCCATACTAAGAAGGATATATAAATATATAGTAAGCTACTCCTAAGGTAAAGAAATGTTATTCTACTAATGTCAAAATTCTAGCTGTGGTCTAAGAAAAACCAACTTTGAAGGCCTGGAAGGCAAAAAATTATATTTGTAGGAAAAGAGAAGCTATAAGCTAGAAATAAACAACATATTGAAGTTGATAGAGCAGATTGGATAAACTCAATAGGGAGAGGAGGGCAGAGAAGGCAGGAGACAAAACACCTGGTTTGAATGACAAATGTGTCTGCCTCCACACACACTCTGCCTCTTATTCCTGCTCCAGAAGTCTGAGCCTGAAAAGAGAAACCTCATGTCTTCAAGCCACCCTGCAGCTCTACTTCTGTGAGTGGATTATTCCTGGTAATCAATCGGCTTTGTTCCATCCTGGGAGGTGTCAGTCTGGAAAAGTTTCTCTCCTTGGAGGCTAAGCTGGAAAATCAATTTCCCTGGGTTCTGAGCAGGACAGGAGGAGCTGGAAGAGAAAGGAGATCCGGGATTATCCTTCCATCCTGCGGTGACTGCTGCAGCCTGGCTCTCACAGGATTTGTGGCACAGAGCCTGACCAACTGGGGCTTTATTCAATTCCATTGCTGAGTGCTGAAGCTGAGATCCACCACAGGAATCGAAATCTCTGCAGAGCTTGCTCTCCACTCCTCGTGATGCTCATTGTTCCTACCAGAGTGTGTAGACAACTCAAGCTTTAAGAAAGGGGGAGAAGGTGGGAATCAGATTCCCTGGTCACAGTAGATTCAGCTTTCCCTGCAGCCTGCTCCGAGGGAAGCAGCAAAACCCACATTTTGAATGTTGAGAGGTATTTCCAAAAAAATTAACCCACGAATCACAAGGAAGAAAATTTAGCAAGAGGCTCTGGGATAGGAAATAAGGCCTGAGAGGGATAATGAAGCTGAGTAAGTACACAGAAAAATGAGGAGCATCAAAAAGCAGCACGGTGACAGAACAAGGATTTACGATTCACATTCTCCAAACTCACTGATATTTTACACGAAAGTAGTCACTGAACCCAAGGTTTCAAGGGCAATGCTCACAGACAAATCCAAAGTATGAGAGTTCATCAGAAAACTGAGCCTTACTCTGAAACAAGCAGAAACTCATGACTCTATTTACTGTAAGTAAATTTATCTATTGCACAAAAGTGGCTCTAAAATCTATGAGGCGAAAAATATTGGGTAAGCAAAACCAGCAGCACAAAATCTGGTCTATATGACAACAAAATCCATGAAAAAAAGTCCACACTGTGTTCTTTCTCTCCCCTGCCTCCACCCCCAAGGAAATTGCAGTTTTCTGGTGCCATAACACAATATCACTCCTACTGCTGTCCTTAAAACTGCTTTGCCACCAGTTGCATATGTGCCATCATCACTGAGCAGAAATCCGGAATAATTGGCTTCCCTGAGCCTGGAAGGGGAAGAAGAAAAGCCCTTTCTTGCAATTGTACACAATTAAACCTTACAATGCCTCCTCACAACGTTGCAGCTACAGCAGCACCACTCCTTGCCTCCTGTTTGAGTGGGCCTGCCATTTCCTCGTGGGAAGGGCTACATGGAATTAATTTTATTTGCTCTGCACAGGCCACTTTTGAGCACTAGAACACTGGGAAGACTTTAAGTAACTGATCAGGCACTTTGTGCCCGGTGAAAGGAAAAAGCGGAGATTCTTTCCCACCATCAATTTTCCTGACAGCCTGTCTTCCTTCTGTGTTATCTCTTTCAGCCTTTTATGAGGAAAGCTTCAGTGAAAGATGTTTCAGTTAAAGGTTTGCTGTCACTGCGAGACTATCTAAAAGAAAAGCATCACCTGGGACCAGTATAGAGCCTAAAAATATTACTGGAGGCTTCTGGGCTGCTTCCTTTGTGAGTGGATATGGGGGAAAAATACGGATATCAAGACCTTTTTTCCCCCCCTTTAATAATTCTGCCTCGCCTGACAAATATATTTTCACCCTGCATTGATATCAAATGAGCATGATTCTGTGATTGCAGCAAGCAGGCCTGGCTTGCAGCAACAAGGATGGATTTAATAGACTCCTGATGGAATTCCTGTTCGTTTCTTCTGCCTTATTTGTGATAAAACATTTAGCTCTCAGTCTCCATTAATCTGAAACGTGGTGCTGTGAGCCAGCTGATAGAGCATGCCCAGGTTTCTGGCTCTGCAAAGCAGTGTCACCCAGCAAAACCGAGAATTTGAGCCTCTCCTGAAAGCTGAAGGTATTGCCTGAAGTGAAGTTGACGTTTTAGCACACGATAGAGTATGCTAATGTTATCAAGAACAGTTAATTGACTCAAAAAAACCCTTTCTGCGTGATCAGGAGTTGTGATGAATGGCAAGATTTGGGGGATATTTCTTTCACACTTGCTAGTAGGAAAATTGAAGAAATAAGGGGGTTTCTGTCTTGTTTATTCTGATAGATGTAGAAAGAAATAGCGTTGGGAATTGTTTACATTTTTTTAAAGGGCATATTTCTAAATATTTTAATTTGTTCACTCCTTCTTCCACCATACAATTTACTAAAATATTCAGATTTGTGCCCCGAGTAATCTGTGGAACCTTTGTTAAACACTTCTGCCTCTCATTTCAGTAAATTACCAGCCAAAATTAAACAGCAACTACCTGAAATTATGCCTAAAAATCTTTTTTGGCTCATTGGATTTCAGTGAGATGTTTTCACTGATAATTTCATTGCATTTCTTTTGACACCTTCCAAACAAGGCTGAGCAGGCAGCCCCTGTACTTCCAGCATTAAATACCTTATGTTCTAAACCTTCAGTTTTTCAGTCCTTCTGTGTTTCAGCAAGGAACAAAAAGCACAACTCAAAATTAATATATCAAAAACAAAAAGAATCAAAAGAGAAGAAGGCATTTTTTCTGCCCTTTTGCCGGTCACTTTTGTCAGGTACTATATTTAACATAATAATGAATTGCACACAGACATTCCCCCACGTTCTAGAGGGGACCACAGAGCTTCCCAACAGACCCTTCGCCCTTTAAGATGCATTTCTGCATCTAAAACAATGTTCTGCAATCTCCCTTTCCTTCACTCACAGCAGACAGCTTCAATTATAAAACCTGCTGAGATAAGGTCTCTGCTTCATGAGACTAATGAACACTCGAAATGATGCACTGAACTAATGGGTATTGAATACAGAACAGCTATTTGTTGTGTGAATTTCAGCACCTCTTATTCCTTGGATGATACTTTCAAAGTGCAGCAGCTCGAAATGGAAACCTATTGATAGGATAAAATTTTTAACTCTCCAGAAACCAACCTGGAGCATTCATTTAAACGAAGGCTTTGTTTTAAGGTATTCTATTTGTAGAAGTTACTTTGAAATGTGGATTTTCGATTGAGATTATATTAATATAAAAAATTGCTTGGAAAAAATACTTTTTTCTTTTTTGGTAATTTATCACCAAAATAAAACTCTGCAGTAGGGAGATGATACCTCAAATTAAAAAAAAAGGTATAAAAAGTGCACAGGAGGAAGGTACAGTTGGTCAGCTGGAAATGTGCTGAAACAGGGATGCCAGCTAACACACCAAAACTTGTGCTATTATCTTTGATTTAAAGTTTTGCCCCCTCCAGCAACAAACAGTCACAGAACATGAAAACAAAAACCTCTGAAGCTGTCAAATAAATTTCGAAAAGATTTCATACCTTTTTTTCCTTCAAAGTTCTGATTTCCAGCCTGTTTTCTGAAATGGCAAAGCTGGGATTTTTTTTTTCTTTAAAAGACAAAATCAGGTGGAAGTTTGTTTCAATTCAATTTAATTCAATCCTTTGCAGCTGGTCAGCAATGGAGTCACCCTCAGCACCTGATGTTGTCTCTACTACTGCTACAAATACACACAGCAAGAGGTCTGGTGGGCTTAACTTGCAATTGAAACTAATGAATTTACAAATTTTAAATTTCAGCTTTTGAAAACCCCCTAAAAAGGATCTAAATTTTCTGAGTAATTCTCTCTGAAAGAGGAAAAAAAATATTATGGGGAGTTTTTTTCTAAGTTATCTTGGGAGCTGGCAGAATTCAAGTCACCTGTGAGGAACTCTAATTTTCATGTTTGTTTTCAGTGATTTTTTAAAATCACAGAAAGTTGTAATAAAGTTGAAATAAACAAGTGTTGCCAAGTAGAAACTCTTGGTACAGACTGTACAAAATTGCTTGCTATTTACGGAACTCTGCTGCAGTGCAGAAACAGAACCTGACACAGCTGCCTGGCAAGTCTTTGCACCAGAAATGGTCCTCGAAAATGTTCCACAGGAAACACTTGAGCCTTGTGCATCCTTCTGCCTCCAGCTGAACATCTCTGTACCTGGAGGTGATTTACTAAAATATGGATAAAGATCTAATATCGATATCTAACTAGGACGGACAGAGACTCTCTAACTCAGTAAGTTAGAAAGTGTATGTTTATTCCAGCGCCGGGCTTCGCGTGGGATAGTTCCCCGACCCGCAGAAGCGAAGCACAATCTAATATAAAATCTTTTTATCTACAAAATTCTTGAATATTCAAAATACAAATACACATTTATCACATTAACACCACCCATGCCCTGCTTCGTATGGTAATTAGCTAAAGAAATCATTAAGCATGCGTAGTTGGTTCCTGGATTTGGGTCGGTGGTCTTGGAATTTGGGGAGGGGTCTGAAAGGATGAAGTAAAACTTGTCTTCCTCGTTCTGACCTTTCTACCTTTCTGGTTTTTGACAATACCTATTACTCTTGGGGAACTCTCAGTCCTTCTCCTTATTACTTTTGAATGGTAATTGTTTAAGTTTCTTTAGATCTTTAACCAGTGCAATTTGTTCCTTATTATGAAAGCAGCTGAATAAACCTAGCATGACAAGCTATCATTTATTTTGTGTCTTCAATCTTATTCTAGGCCTGGCTTCTTAGCTAATTATTAACCTTTTTAATTAGCTCCAGCTGTATTTGTTTCCTAGTTCTATTCTAGCTAATTTCAGCAAAACTAGCCTCTAGCTAAAATGATTAAAACTCTACGGAGGTCTGGCCTGAATCCTCAGTGCCCAGGTGTGGGGCTGCTCAGGCGTTACTGCATCATACACTCGTGTAGAATCTCCAAAAATTCACTTCAGCAGCACGAGGTGATACTGAAATGCCTTCTACGAGTGGAAGACAAACAGTGACAGGGCTGGAAATGGCACCTGCACCCCTCAAATTTAGGAAACATTTGAAAACTGATCTGCCCGTGGATGAATTAAAAATCCAAAGTGCTTCGTCATATACAGTTTTGGGTATTCTTTTTCCTTGCACAGACAGAAATTGTTTGAACACAGCAATATATGGTGTAAGAAATCACAGAAATGGGGTGGAGAGAGGCTACCAAAATCTCAAGAGAAGAAGGAGACTGAGCTAACTGTGATGATTAATCGAGCTAAAACTATTTCACTCCTGCCTGGGCAAATAAAATCAATCTGGCTGCTTCCTTAGTTACCTTCTATAGCACCCCGTGGGATTATGAGGAAATGCTGGAACCAGGAACACACCTGAAAGAGGTCCCAGAAACAGGCTGGCTCTGGAGCAAAAGATTCTCATTTTCTCAAGCACAGAAAAAATGTTCTTGAGTCACCTCCAAGCATAACTAAGGGTGATCTTTAATTGATGTCTCCACTGTAAGGGTGGAACTTGCCAAGCAGGTAAACCACCTTCATCTGACCTGCCTGCACAACAGACTGGCTAAAACCTGTTCCTGTGGCACAGTCCCGTGGTGAAATCAGTCATCACCCCACCGTGATTCCTTCCCGTGCAGGAGGGCATCCCCCACAGGCTTTACTGGCTGCTCGTGCCCTTCAAACAGTGCCACGAGGAAAAAAAAAAAATGGGGGCTGACTAAATAAATATCTTGGGCAAAAAAACTCACCGAAACAAACCTGGTTTGGAGGAGTTGGTCGTTGCAGCACTGACAGGGTTGTGTAACTAAAACAGGGATGGCTCACACGTGCTCCTCAAGCCAATTTATTACTGCACTGAATCTCACGTTGCGTCTGGAAGAAACACATATATCTCCTCATTATAGGAACATGTCTGTACATAAATTTAATCTGGTGTGACTTGGATGAATCCAGGTGATGCCCTGGAACTGCTATGCAATTTTTTATTGATATTGTAAGGCACGAAAGCAGATTTATACTTCTCTATCATGAGTAGGCATATCCCCAACTGCTAAGTCAAGGCCTTTAAATACATGTTTATTTCAATGTTTTCTGAAGTCTCTTTTTAGCAGTTAGGATTTCTCAGTTGATATTCTCCCTGGCTATTTGAAATTTAAATAAATCTCACAAGCTGAGTAAATATCTGAGGTCTGCCTGCCCTTTGTCTGGAAAAAGGATTTTTCATTCTGTGTGTCACTCACAGATCACTGCAGAGCTCACGCAAAGTCAAAACCCAGGCTTATCACAGAAAAGGTGAAGCAGATTTGGTTTTGATTAGAAGTTAGATATAGTCCCACCTTCAGTGCCCTGGGTTAATAACGGCAAAGTCACACGTTCAAAAGTCAGGAGATGATGGAGCCCCTTCAACTTCTACTTGGATCCAAAATAATCCAAAGGTGTAAAGAAAATTATTGGATCACAGAGGGAAAATTAGGAGAGAAGTGCATGGTACCAGGAAACATTCCCTGATTTAAATTATCTAATATCTGTACAAGGTGCTACATGCTCAGAAACCCAAATAGCTTGGCTATCAAGCACAAGAAGGAAAAAAAAGTAAACATTTCACAGCGGGTATTTCTATGATTGTATTGAATTGCTGCCAGTGGATGCTGCTTCCATATGAGCAGTGGGTCACCACTGTTTTACTCAGTACTTTACTCAGTGCTCTCAAGCTTCACCAGTACTTGCTCTCCAAGATTATTATTACAAGAGAAGAGAAAATAATTTTTCAAAAGAGTTTTATTTGATTTAAAGTGATCTCCATGATGTCTCAGGTGCATCTATAAAACTATTCTAAATTTCCCAATCATTTTCACATACACATAAGCTTTAACTTTTGTTCTTTTAATAGAACAGATTTCTAAATCTAGTTGCTCAGCTTATACAACTCAGCATGACTCCACTGAGAAATAGCTTGGAAGGACCAGAAATATTTTTTTTCTTTAAAAAAAAGAAATTGTTTAGTTGCAAGACAACATAGTTTATAAGCTAAGGAAAAGCAAATTGAGGAAATGTAAGAAAATAGTATTTTTTAAAAAAAATCAAGCAAAACACCACAATTTTGAGGATGTATTTCCATCCATTTCCAAACCATCAGCTCAGTATCTTGAAAAATATGTGCTTTGGTCTGTGGCAAAGAGCCAGAAGTTATGGTCATAGGGTTTTCCTGATCCACAGCGATAACAACAGAATGTTTTCCACCAAAATCAGAGGAATAACACAGCCACAAACTACTGACAAAGCAAAGGCAAAAGAAATACAAAATAGCATATGAGAAATCAGATAAATAAAAAAAAATCTCCCAAACCGTTCTCAATTGTGTTTACGTGGACATCTCTGCCATCGTAATAACTGAATTATTTCAGAGAAACACACATATTACTGCCCTGTATCTCAGTTACCAGCATCAGAACTTCTGAGCAGGCTGTCCTACACACGTGAGGAACGTGGTTTTCACTCACCAATAAAGGCAAAATCCAAAATTGAGCTGCACCACTGCACTGCAGTATCCATCTTCTTAAGAGGAGTCTCTAAAACCTGCATTTTCAAATCAAAGGATGAAACCGCAGATTATAAAGAAAGTGTTGCGCCCTCGCTGCAATAAAGCCGTTTTTATTAGGAATGCATTATTCATTATGGATCATAGGGTTATGACAAGTAAGTGGCATTACAAAAAAAACAACAACAAAAAAAACCCAACCAAAAGCAGGCGTTTGAATTTGCTTATAATCATACCTTAG
Source organism: Melanocharis versteri (assembly GCA_013397845.1). Classification (NCBI taxonomy): domain Eukaryota; kingdom Metazoa; phylum Chordata; class Aves; order Passeriformes; family Melanocharitidae; genus Melanocharis; species Melanocharis versteri. The sequence goes on from VZTG01009082.1 coordinate 61,168, forward strand.
TGCAGAAATTTACTGCATTTAGAAAGGAGAAAGTGGTATGAAAACATAAAGAAACAACATGAAAGTAATTATTGACCTGCAAGAAAAAGGTTTTCTTAAAACTGTTAAGGAAAACCTGTACCTCTTTAAATGAGCAACTCAGTGGGGCGGAGCCATTAAGACGTTGTGTTCGTTTTCTGAATGCCACATGGACAGGATTCATAACCTTTAAAAAACAAAACAAACAACTCCCCAACATCCTACAGAGAGGTGGAAACTCTCAATTCGTTTTGTCCCCAGAATTTTATCTGTACGACCNATTGCTCTCCATGATTATTATTACAAAAGAAGAGAAAATAATTTTTCAAAAGAGTTTTATTTGATTTAAAGTGATCTCCATGATGTCTCAGGTGCATCTATAAAACTATTCTAAATTTCCCAATCATTTTCACATACACATAAGCTTTAACTTTTGTTCTTTTAATAGCACAGATTTCTAAATCGAGTTGCTCATCTTATACAACTCAGCATGATTCCACTGAGAAATAGCTTGGAAGGACCAGAAATATTTTTTTTCTTTAAAAAAAAGAAATTGTTTAGTTGCAAGACAACATAGTTTATAAGCTAAGGAAAAGCAAATTGAGGAAATGTAAGAAAATAGTATTTTTTAAAAAAAATCAAGCAAAACACCACAATTTTGAGGATGTATTTCCATCCATTTCCAAACCATCAGCTCAGTATCTTGAAAAATATGTGCTTTGGTCTGTGGCAAAAAGCCAGAAGTTATGGTCATAGGGTTTTCCTGATCCACAGCGATAACAACAGAATGTTTTCCACCAAAATCAGAGGAATAACACAGCCACAAACTACTGACAAAGCAAAGGCAAAAGAAATACAAAATAGCATATGAGAAATCAGATAAATAAAAAAAAATCTCCCAAACCGTTCTCAATTGTGTTTACGTGGACATCTCTGCCATCGTAATAACTGAATTATTTCAGAGAAACACACATATTACTGCCCTGTATCTCAGTTACCAGCATCAGAACTTCTGAGCAGGCTGTCCTACACACGTGAGGAACGTGGTTTTCACTCACCAATAAAGGCAAAATCCAAAATTGAGCTGCACCACTGCACTGCAGTATCCATCTTCTTAAGAGGAGTCTCTAAAACCTGCATTTTCAAATCAAAGGATGAAACCGCAGATTATAAAGAAAGTGTTGCGCCCTCGCTGCAATAAAGCCGTTTTTATTAGGAATGCATTATTCATTATGGATCATAGGGTTATGACAAGTAGTGGCGTTACAAAAAAAACCAACAACAACAAAAAAAACAACCAAAAGCAGGCGTTTGAATTTGCTTATAATCATACCTTAGTGCAGAAATTTACTGCATTTAGAAAGGAGAAAGTGGTATGAAAACATAAAGAAACAACGTGAAAGTAATTATTGACCTGCAAGAAAAAGGTTTTCTTAAAACTGTTAAGGAAAACCTGTACCTCTTTAAATGAGCAACTCAGTGGGGCGGAGCCATTAAGACGTTGTGTTCGTTTTCTGAATGCCACATGGACAGGATTCATAACCTTTAAAAAACAAAACAAACAACTCCCCAACATCCTACAGAGAGGTGGAAACTCTCAATTCGTTTTGTCCCCAGAATTTTATCTGTACGACCAAGACACGGTCGACGGCAAGAGCCATGGTCGCCTTTCCCGAGCTCACTCACACCCCACCCTCAGGCCTTTCCCCATCCATCCTTCCCTCTGTCACAGGACAGCTTTAATTCTGGCAGCACAAGAAGGGTGGCTGTCATCATGAAAGGAAAAATTAGTGGGTTATAAATAAACTCGACAAAACGTTTTAATTTGCGTCACTTAGCGCCCACTCCGAAATAGCTGGGTTTAAGGACATTTTAATAGGGCTATACTAAAAGGTTGCACGTTTTGGTTCTAGAAGCACTGAAAAGATGCATAATTTTTATCCTTCATGATTTAATATTATTTCACTCTTTCCAAACAATTTAAATGGATCATATCAAAAATTCACAGGGAAAAGTTTTCAAGTACATCCCATCACTTTTTCTTCTCTGTTCACTGTGTGCTTTAATATAAATACTTCCATTTAATATAAATACTTCCATTTATTCGAGGTCCAGAAATACTACTTAAAAGGAGCATTTCAAATTATCTGGCCCTGCTTTCTTATTCTATGACCATTATATCTGTTAAAGTTCATTCACTGTTTTTCACCTTAATTGATTTCCTTTTTCATTTTTCACCCTAATTTTTCAAAACCTCCTCAACAGAGGAGTCTAAAAGCATCAATATTCCATGTTTTAATCACTAACGTTCCTGAGCTGCTGATATCCAGGAAAGTAAAATGGAAAAGAAGAAAAAGGGGAACCCCCCAGATACTCAGTTTATTGTCTTCCTAAGAGAAACAAAGCATGGAAGAAAATAGGAGAAAATGAAAGATGAGTTGCTCTGAGGGAAGAAATCAAAATGCTTGGATAATGTAATTTTTGTTTAATTAGTCACTCTAATCTAAAATTTATCTCAAAAATGCTTTTCCATTCATGGCTGGTTTTATTATCTTTTTTATTGTGGATTTTCTGTGAGATCCAAAGGAAAATTTCCCATATTCTGGTGAGGTAATAAACACAGAGAGGTGCTGACTTGAGCAGCAGTGATATTTTTATGGAGGGGGGACCAGGGACTTTCTAGCAGATGGGGGTTCTAAGATTGCTGCAATAATTTTGCCACATTCCCTTCTCTGAAAACAGTGCATGTGTCTGGCCTCCATAAAAGTGCTGAGGGGATAATAAGAATTTAAATTTATCAGTAGAGGGATCAATATGCAGAGGACATTGTCAGCAGGACAGATCTGCTTTGGGCCTCCAAGAGAGATTGAAATATACCTACACTTCATCATCACCTGCCCACTGCATTCTCTAAGGCAGAAATTAAGAAGGTTTCCAAAAAGAATTTTCATTATTTGGAAAATGTTTAAGGCTCTGGTGACGGCACAATCAAGAACTGAAGTTAGGAATCATTAGCACCGTCTTAAAAGTCTGAGTGAAAACACAAGTTCAGAATGTTAAGAGGCATAATCATTAATTTCTTGAACTAAAAATAATATTTGACCCTAAAAATATTCCTAAGAGATGAAATTAGAGCAGATTACTTTCTAACAAATTGCTACTGGACGAGACTTTTCAAGCCATTTACGTACATAAGTCTCCTCAAGTGAATAATCAAATTTACAAATATGCAAGCAAATCTTCATAAATATGCAAAAACAAGTTCTTGTACAGCATCGAAGTCCCACTTTGATAGTTATTAAATCATCACCCAAAAATGAATGCTGGAAGAATAATAAAGTGCCAAATGTCGATCATGTAAAAGCTATCAAGCCCCAGCCTAAAACCTGAGTTTAGGTACTGTAAGGTACTGTAAGTTATGGCCAAAAGTGCCTTTTTAATTTGTGGATCCAAGTTAAAGGCCTTCCATTAGGTTTTTCAGAGTAATTCTTATAAGGTAAAAGTACATTGAACATTTCCAGTGCTTCTGTTACTCCTAGGAATGTTTAGAAATCAGATCACTGAACCCCAAAGAACACAATTAAAAAGTTATAATCACTCAAAGGTGTCATTTTTTTTTAACAGCACTTTGTGAGCTATCAAAAATATCCCTTAGAATTGATTTTTTTTTTTGTTTCGGGATGGTTTTTTTGGTGTTTTGATTTTGGTTTTTGGTTTTTTGTTGTTGTTTTGTTTTTGGTTTTGTTGGCTTAATTCTGTAGGTTTTCAAAGCCTTGTAAGTTGGGTACATTTGGGGTATTTTCAGCAAATGTCACATTCCTGATTCCCCACCAGATTTCAAGCCCTGGTCCAAGTTATTAACATATGAAACTTCTCTTCAACTTAATTCCACTGATTTCTTGACTAGCGTTGCTCTCAAAAATACAGTCATTTTACCCAAAAATTTCTGTGTTATTTCTATGAAAACACCTTGGGAAAGGGGAAAAAAGTATCAGCCCAAGAAATTACTGCCTGACAAGGCTACGAGCACGCCACTGACTTGCCCATGAGCATCACCAGCAGTCACATCCATAATATAAAGTTGAAATATGTGAGCAAAGACTCAAACGGTCTCGAGCAAGCAACCCAAATGAGCCCAGGCAGCGTTGTGAGGATTGCAGTGCTATTGTCACAGAGTCACTGTGGGTTGTTCACCTGTTTCCACTTTGCTCTGATGAAGCTAATTTTATAGGGTTTTGGCCTGATTTGCTCTTTTCCAGGCCATCTAATTAGGTGCAAAAGAATTCCGGTTTTATGGCAGGGCTTAAAGCGGCTCGTTAGTTTTTATACGCCTGTGGTAAATCTTCTCTCACCTCACCATTCTGAGGGGGAACAGAAACTCTGAGCCTGGTTCCAAATTTACTCCCCTGGTCCCAAATTTACTTCAAAGAACCTTCCCAACCAAATACAACTAGAGACAAAATACTAGTTGATCTGCAAGGACCAATATTGAATACTTTTTTATTGATGTACGGCTCTATTTTTTTTTTCAGTTCAGGATTTAATGCACCCTCCAGCCAGGTGATGGAGCTGAGCCCCAAATCACAGAATCACAGAATCACAGAATTACCAGGTTGGAAGAGACCTTCAAGATCATCGAGTCCAACCTCTGCCCTAACACCTTAACTAAACTAAACCATGGCACTGAGTGCCACATCCAATCTCTTTTTAAACACATCCAGGGATGGCGATTCCACCACCTCCCCAGGTAAACCATTCCAATACTTTATCACTCTTTCTGTAAAAAAGTTTCTCCTAAGATCTAACCTGTATTTCCCTTGGCGCAACTTAAGACTGTGTCCTCTTGTTCTGTCAGTTGTTGCCCGGAAAAAGAGACCAACCCCCACCTCACTACAACCACCTTTCAAGAAGTTGTAGAGAGTGATAAGGTCACCTCTGAGTCTCCTTTTCTCCAGGCTAAACAACCCCAGCTCCCTCAGCCGTTCCTCATAGGGCTTGTGCTCCAAGCCCCTCACCAGCCTTGTTGCCCTCCTCTGGACACGCTCAAGTGTCTCCACGTCCTTCCTGAACTGAGGGGCCCAGAACTGGACACAGTACTCAAGGTGCGGCCTCACCAGTGCCGAGTATAGGGGAAGGATGACTTCCCTGCTCCTGCTGGCCACACTATTCCTGATACAGGCCAGGATACCATTGGCCTTTTTGGCCACCTGGGCACACTGCTGACTCATGTTGAGTCGGCTGTCAACCAGTACTCCCAAGTCTCTTTCTGCCTGGGCACTCTCCAGCCACTCTGTCCCCAGCCTATAGCGTTGCAGGGGGTTATTGCGGCCAAAATGCAGGACTCGGCACTTGGACTGGTTAAACTTCATCCTGTTGGACTCAGCCCATCTATCTAACCATTCCAGGTCTAAATGTCACAGCAGGCACAGCACAATGACCCCAAGAGAGGTGAGGAGCTGGCAGAGCACCTTTTAGTCTTGCTGCTTCTTTTCCCAACATATTCACACCCACCACTGGTGGATAAAAGCATTGCCTCAATCCTAATTTTATGTTCTTTAACCCAAAGCGCCTCTAGCATCCCTCAAAAAAACCCCATATTTCAAAAAATCACTGACATATAAACCTAAAACTCTTTCTTTCTTAGCAGTTCATAGCTGGCAAATGCAATCTCCTCATCCTGCTTATGCATGACACACTGAAATTAAAAATATGACTTGGTGTTTATTGTCACCACGCTCACGTCATATTTGATTTTAGAAGTAAACAGTACGAGTGTATCATTTCACGGATCAAAAATAAAGTCAATAGGCATTTATATTTTGAAAATTACATCAATTAAAACAGTTAACTACAGCTCAACAAAATAATAAAATTAATGGAAAAATTCTGAAAGAGATTTTCATTTAAACAAAATTTTACATTTTCTAATTGAGACCCTCTTATGTAAATTTCTTCCCTCCCATCTCTTGAAAAATTGGGACACAGGGTTATTTTAGGGAACTCCAGAATAAATGACTGCTGGGTTTGCATGCAGCTCCAGCGCTCTTGCAAATCAATATAAATACAGGATGCAGCATCCTAAACAGCCAATAATCTAAAAGGCACGCTTTCAAATGCCATAAATATTAACTTTGAAATTTATCGTACAGTTATCTAACCATAACAGGTCTGAATTGTCCTAACTGCCATAAAATTGCACTTTTTGAAGGCTCTCATTTCCCCACGTAGCTCCTGACGACTGTGGTGGCATTTGTAGATCACCACCTGTCACTGCCACATGATGATGTGATGCTAATAATAAACATTATGCCTTCTGCACTGTTTGTTGAACTTGGTTATGTTCTGTGACTTCCTCTTCTGGAACACTAAATGTAGGTTTTCTAAAAAAAAAAGTTATTAATGTTTTAGTTGGAAGGTTGTTATTATTTTAATTGCAATCTGATGTTCCCTCTCCTCAGCAGAGATCTTTCATTCTACTCAGGAGAAATGTAGGCTGTTCACAAAAAAAAAGAATGGTGGAGAATCACCTGTACTAAGTGAGGACAGAAGCAGGGGAAAGAAAATTCTGTCTGCTCTTGCACACTCCTCCACTCTATTTCAGTGTTTCTATTTAGCAATTTAAATATGAAATATAACTGTGTCGATCTACACAGAGCTGTAAAAGACAATCTCCCTGGGGAAACAGAAGTATCTAGCATAGTTGAGACTTAAATAGAGAATTAAACACAAATAGCATAAACATAACAATCCCATATGTTTAAGAATCTATCCTTACTTTAAAAAACCAAACTTTGGTATGCAACCAATTCAACATTAAGTTGAAACTTAGCAGAGGTGTCCAAAAGATGAAATAGCATAAGATGTCAACACTTTTCTGTTGTCAATTCACAAGCTGATAAAAATAAAACTCTACTCTTTAAATTGTTGAAATATTCTAAATCACATTTCAGGGGGTATTTCAGACTTCCAACAGTTTCTAGTTCTTTTTTATTAATAAACCAATTAAAAATAAAGTAAATGTAGAGCTTAAAGTGCTGCATTTAAGGGGGAATTATATGTCTAAACTTTCTAAATTGCTTTTGTATCAGTTGAAAGATCATTAGTTTGTTTTCTGGTCATTTTGATTGTGATAAGGAATGTTCACTTTTTCTTTTGCAGGTGCCTTTCATTCACTTAAAACCTCACTGAATTCTCCTCAGAGAATTCTCTATCCATTCCTAACCTTAATGTGGTGTTAAAAGCATCCAGAAGCTCCTCTGGCTTAGATCTGCCTGAAGTTTTCAGCCTCAGCTTACTCTGTGGTGCCTTTAGAAGGGAGAGATCCAAATTCAACACAGCTCAGAGGTCTGAATCTAAAAATCAACATGCACAGCAAGACGCACAACACAGCCTAAAAGCAGAATACCAGGTTGGGTTAGAATGAAACCCTAGAGAAGCGATTTGAGATCCCTGGAGAAGTAATTTTGAAGGAAGGGTTCAAAGGGTGCCTAGAGGTTCAGAGCTAAACCACAGCAAGACAGAAGCAGCAGGGACTGACTCAGGTGTGGCATTTTTTAAGGGAACACCACAATTCCGTGTCTGCTTTATCCAGTGAGTCAAGCAATGAAATATCTCCCAGTAATCTGTGCAGTGAAGGAGTTTTCCACTGCCACGCCCAATCCGCTCTGCTGAACTACACATCTCTTCGAAACCTCCAGGCTCTTTTGGAAAACTCATAAATAGGAAAAAATGCATTACTTCCCTCCATTTGTGGAGCATTATCATCCGATTATATCCATTCAAAAGTCTTTGCTTCACTTTTGTCCCAGTCCAAGAAAACCTTTTTCAACTCAATTTACAGCTCTGAATTTTGACGCCTGTAATGGACAAATAGATTGAAAAGGAGAATTTGCCAAGATATGGCAGCCCCAAACACAAAATTATTAATATGATATGGGAAGAAATCATCATTAGGATGGAAAAGAGTGGCAGGGAAATCTTGTTTCTAGACTCAATGACAAACATGAAGCTGGTAACTGATCCATGATTCGACCATGAAGCTAAAGGAAAATGCTTAACCTGTTGCTATAGAGGTCCTGAAAAGTCCTGAACAAGGAACACAGAGGACAAAATCTGGGAAGATCCTAAGTGGATCTAAATGGATCCTCTTTCATGCCCAGAGGCAAGCATGCACAGGCCTCCATAAGAGAGATTCCTACAATCAAGAAAGACAGAAGTCTGGAACCATTAAATTACAGCCCAGCATCCTTTGGGAAATGCAAGACATCCCTAGAACTGCTTTCCTTTCAAAGGATATCCTACATTCTGTATTTATACAGCTATTTCTGTGTCCGTAGGAGTATTCAGAATACTTTATACACAAATCCAATTTTCATTCACAAGCAGAATTAAGAATTAGTAGACCTAAGTCCTAATGATACATGTCATTCTGAGCAAGTGCTTTGTAAATGTCAAATGATACACATGCTAAATTATAACTGTGGGAAATTATTTTTAAAAAAGAAAAATTAGAACAATTTCCATGTATTTGCTCAGAAGAGATGTCTTGAATCTTTAATATACATTGCTAATGAAACCCTCTGGGTTTGGAAACACTCTCCACATCTGCATTCCACTGTCATCCAGAGTTTTTACAAACTGCACCTGTAGGTAGCTGCATGGCTGACACATCATGGGAAATCTCTGCATTTACATTTTCCTATGGCTTTTTTGATGGTTAAGTTGTTCAAGGCCCTGCTCTGAGTGACTTGCCTGTTGCACCCTGGAAATGAATACAATTAATGACATTCTCCAACCTCATTTCAATTTACGTTTCTATTTTGTGACACATAAATCCGAGTCACGTCAGGTTTGGATTGCAATCCACATAAACAGAGCAGCCCCACTACGACGCCAGCATTTTCACAGACACAAGAAACTGTGTCCCACGTTTAATTTTTGGGTCAGCAGATGTCCTTTCTAAGCCCACACACCCTTTTTATCACAGATCCTTATCAAACTGCGTGGCTCAAAGTTGTGCATTGCACAGATCAGACGGGTGCTACACATCAATATGTTCATTTTCTGTGGCAGAACCAACTTTTTATATCAGTTGGCATGTTATTGAGCATAGATATTCGCAGACCAATGCTTACATTTCATAACTGTGGCAATATTGTGGTTTAGGACTTACTAAATTAAGGAGCTTCATGTTGTTTGCCTGTTTGTTTAACACGAGTTCCAAAATGCAAGGCATTTCTAGTGCCTAAGTTAATGTATCACTTATAGGAAGATATAAACAGTACTATCAGCACTGCATGGTCTATAATTTTGACTAAGTTGTGCAAAAAATGTTGTAGTGATGGAATATCAACAAGAAATTCTCAAATATCTTATTCAGTGGTGATGGAATTCTCTGAAAGAACTTACTCACTGAATTAATAATTCATCAGATATTAAGAATATCAAACAGTTGGATTAATATGTGTTATCATTACCACAGGCTAAAATTTCCAATCCAAAAATTAAAAAAAAAAAAAAGAAAGAAAGAAAGAAGAATTGATATTGCAGGTGCCTTGCACTATGAGGTTCATCTGGCCAAATGTGGATAACTAAAATGTAAAAAAAATTCTACTTTTTTTAAAAAAAAAGCCTCCATCTCAGCTGTTCCTTTCAAGTTCCATTAATAGGCAGCAGGGGGGAAAAAGGAACACTTAAATTAACTGTATCTTAAGAATGTTTTTTGCTTTTCCTTATCTTTGAAGGGAGCTCGAGGCGGCTGGCTCAGACGTGGATATCGGAGACAGACATTGCAGACATCAAAAGGGAGGTGAGAGAAAACACAGCCGGAGATCCTGTTCCAGAATTTGTCTTGGCAAGGTGAACAGGATTCTCGCACTGTACAAGCCTTCAAAAAGAACAGTTAGATATCCATATTATGCAACAGAACTGAAATATTGCATGGAGTGGGTCTGGCAACTGATACCTTGCTGAGACGTCCCCCCACCATAAGTGGACCCCCAATGAGGGCAAAACAGGCAAGATATGCCTGAACTTTATGGGCTTTTCCCACTAATAAATAATAAACATGCTGAAAAATGAGATCTCACCCTCTGAATCTGAAATGCTGGTGCTGCAGCCAGCACAAGTGAGTAACATCCACCTGCAGAATCTCCCTTCGTTCGGCGCTCCTGCGCTCAATCTGCTTCGGGGCTCCTGCAAATCGGGCTACTCCTCGTGGTGAGCAGGGAAGTTCTGGGGCTGTTTTTATCTGGGACACACATCAAACTTAAACCCAGCAGCCACTGGGGCTGCCAGACACAACAGCAGCCCGGCTGGAGCTCTTGTCCCATCCCTTTCACAGACTCGCTCGTTAGCAGGTTTAGCAATTTAGTGCCACGCTCTGCGCCCCATCCACGGCGTTGCCTGGGGAAATGTTCCTGATCCTTGCACACAGAATTGGAGCACCATCAGCCATCCCTTCCAAACCTCAGTCAGAGCCTTATCCGCAGTGTTACCTGGGAAAATGTCCCTGATCTTTGCACACAGAATTGGAGCCCCATCAGCCATCCCTTCCAAGCCTCAGTCAGAGCCTCATCCATGGCGTTCTCTGGGGAAATGTCCCTGATCCTTGCACACAGAATTGGAGCCCCATCAGCCATCCCTTCCAAGCCTCAGTCAGAGCCTCATCCATGGCGTTACGTGGGGAAATGTCCCTGATCTTTGCACACAGAGCTCGAGCACCATTAGCCATTCCTTCCAAGCCTCATCCACGGCATTACCTGGGGAAATGTCCCTGATCTTTGCACACAGA
>VZTG01009082.1:72548-97864 GCA_013397845.1 Melanocharis versteri
ACCATCAGCCATCCCTTCCAAGCCTCAGTGGGAGCCTCATCCATGGCATTACTTAGGAAAATGTCCCTGATCCTTGCACACAAAGCTGGATCACCATCAGCCACCCCTTCCAAGCCTCAGTGGGAGCCTCATCCTTGGCATTACTTAGGAAAATGTCCCTGATCCTTGCACACAGAACTGGAGCACCATCAGCCATCCCTTCCAAGCCTCAGTGGGAGCCTCATCCTTGGCATTACTTAGGAAAATGTCCCTGATCCTTGCACACAGAACTGGAGCACCATCAGCCATCCCTTCCAAGCCTCAGTGGGAGCCTCATCCTTGGCATTACTTAGGAAAATGTCCCTGATCCTTGCACACAGAACTGGAGCACCATCAGCCATCCCTTCCAAGGCTCAGTTTGAGCTGCAGTCTCCTTTTCCTGGTGTTGTCCCACAGCACATCCCACAGAGCTGTTTGTACAAAGGAAATAATTGCTGTTTGGCCTTGTTTCCATTTGCTCTCTGTACTTACCCCAGCGCTTGTCAGAGGAACAAAAAAGCCAATTGAGAAAGGCACAGTGAGAATATGCATTTCCTTGAAGGGGCACAGTATCATGCTGGCCTGCTTCCAGACATCCTGAAACCACTGCAGAAAGTAAAACATGCTGATTATCTTTTAAATCTACTTTTTTTGACTTTCACACTGTTAATTAATTTCCGTCCCATCTTAATGAATTATTTAACGGCGGTTTACCTGTGCTCATCACAAACCTGAGTTAAACACGTTCTTGGCACTGCAGTGAAAAGGGGCAGCACCTTCTCCATGAGCATGTGCCTGCCTGAACATCATATTTCACATTTCTATTCTGCCTGGAAGCTGTCAGATATATTATGTCATGTCCAGTAAGTACTTTATAAACACCACCGTATTTTAGCGAGAGCAATCTCTTCCTGTGTGCCTCCATAAGGTGATACATCTCAGCAAATAGAATCCCTGATTGAAAGATTACTTCCATATCTGCTTTGTTTTCCTTATGATATTAGTTCTTGAAATATTGAATTTTTTTACTTCATGTCGCTACACTACTTCAACCCTTCTGATAGCACAGAGCAAATTTGACTCAAACACTTCACTACTATCTTGAAATTAACTTTCTCGAGGCAATTTCAGCCTTTTTTCATTTAAATACATCTCGGCAATTTTGCTCTTCGTCTGGATGTGTTGAAATGAGGATCTTTGTATCATTGCTGATTTGAAGCCTTTAACACCAATTGTCGTAAAGACAGCAGGGATGTAGCTTCTGTTTCAGAATGTCAGTCAGAGCATTTCCCCCCAGCTCTGATTTATGCAGGTAACATTAAAACACAGCTTGTTTTCCCCAGCCACAATTTAAGGCATGGAATTTCCTCTAAGATAGCTCCATACCCACTGCCTGGTTTAAATTCACTTTAATGTTGAACCACATTTGTGACACGCACATTTTTAGGATTTTTTTTGGCTTAAGCTCTGGGCTAACAGAAGGATTGAAAAGCTTGTCACTTGTATAATTTAAATATATATACTTATTTTTACTGGTATACCAAAAGTTTTCAGCTTTTTATTTCTTCCATGGAAATTACTGAGTGGTGTTTCCTATTTTATTTAATTTGAATCAAGGACATCCAACTTAATACAAGCCACTACTGGAGGAGCAGTTATATTAAAAATACCTAGAAATAAAGTTTGTTCCTTCTTGTGGCTTTGCAAGTGAGACTTGAGGCTTGCTCTGGGTCCTCTTTCACTTAGAGAATTTCTTTAAAGGATTTCCAAAGTGCCCAACTTCCTGCACAGATCAGAAAATGAAATCTCGAGGTTTTTTCACCATCTGCAGAGAATGAATATTGTCTTTAACTTTCTTATAGTGCCATGAATCAGTTCATTTTTTAAAGAAAAATCTGGGATTCCATATCCTTTTCTGCCCCAACCTTTACATTTAAGAAAAACATGACAATAAAATTTACGATAAAATTTGTCAAACACAGATCTGAAATCTTAATTTCTGATTTTTAAAAGGATAGGGTTGTAAGAAATCCATCTGTAGCACCCAGCTAATTAAGGCCTTGCATTCCTATTTATCAGGAACCACTTGAAACAGGGGCTGGTTTAGACTGAACATGAAAATTTCCAACTACGTTGGCATGTGTTGATTTTTAAAATATTCACTGGCTTTTCATTTCCTTAAAATCCATTGGTGAAGGCAACGTAATTTCATATCAGTTGTCAAAAATTCTTTCATCCGGGAAGTAGAGTAGTATGACTACAAATGGTCCAAACTAAAATAACACCTAATGTCCATGTTTTATGCTGATTTAATGCCAGAAGTTGCAGTTAAAATTGATTCATAGCCTGACAACGGTTCCAAAAATCACAGCTCAAGCTGGGAGTAAAAATGCTACTCTGAGACCCTAATTTTGTGGGTGGGAGGTACAAACCTGGCTCTCTTATGTCAGGCAACTTTCCCAACGTCAGATATGATGATATTATATCTCTGTTCTCTTTTTTGTAAGTGGTACCTAATCACCTCATGATACGTTCTGCTAATTAAAAAAAAAAAAAGAAAATTAAAAAGAGCACTTTCAGTTTTGTCTTTCCCTGGTTTTGTGGGAAACGCAGCTAGTTTCAAAGGGATAAGTTTCAACTGCCTCAAAACTTCGTTTGTCATGGACCAATGATTTCTCAGAATGTTTCTATTTCGTTGTCAAAGTTTGTTTGTGCAGTGCTTCCATGCTGCTAAAAATTAGCAGTCTGCAGCACGTCAGAGATTCATACACGTGTATTGAACCGTCAGTTTCAATCATTAACTGATAATTAGACTAATTTCACGGGGGCAAGAGAGACACCAGAACTGCACTGGGAGCTGGGAGGGAGGAGAATAAAGGGAAGATGATAGAATTAATGTCTGTTTGTACAGATCTTTCTCCAAAGACAACAAGGTTTTTTTTTTCCGTTCCTTACAGCACACATATACTCAAGTGAATCACTCGAATACATGAATATGGTGATTCCTCAGTGTTTTAACTAATTTATGCACAAACTGCACAACTGGTTTAACTCATTTATGCACAAACACACACAAAAAACACCAAAACAAAACAAGAAGAAAAAAACAACCAGGGGAAAATAAAGAAAATACTTAAAACCAAACATGCTGTAGAAATCCGTGGAAGACACCATATTATTGCACTGTCAGTATTGAAGGGGGCTTAAAAGGGGATTAGATAAGTTTATGGAGCAGAGATCTCACCCCTCAGCAGCTATTAAGCACGATGATTCAGATGAGCCACTAAACTGATGTATTATTCAGAGGAAAGCACAGCATTTGACATTTTCTGTCTTTCTCGCACTCCTTATCTCCATTTTTTTTGGAAACAGTGTGACACAGGACCCAACAAGTGCCCTTTGGGGTCAATCTCCTTCAGATTTAGGCCTGTTCCAAAGGGTGTGCTCCATCTACAGCTGCCAGCTTAAAAGTGTATCTTCATCATGGAATACATGGCATTGGGCTTTATCTCCATTTTCCATACCAGCTCCATGAGTAAACAATAATTACTGTCATGGGTGCAACTTCTCCAAAGCATTTAGGAGCTGACCTGCATAGATCTTTTGAAAGTCTTCTTAAAGGCCTGAACCCATCCAAATCTGCAATATCTATTGAATTTTAGTTGGTGGTTATATTTGTCCAGGGGCAGAGGGGTTTGGTGGAGTGGCTTTGGTGGGTGCCTGGCAGCCAGGCTGGGTCAAACCCCCACACAAACCCAGCCTCCCACAGCAACAGCACAAACCATGCACTGCACATTAATACTTGTCATTTGTGCACCAGATTTAGCACAAAAAGGCCACATTTGTCATTCCCAAACACCTCTGAGGTAAGCAAGAAAATTGAATTCCTGTTTCTCTAACGCTGCTTCCATTATAGCTGAAATCAGTGAGTGAGTTGAATCCTGTAAAAATGTGCTCTTACTGATGATTTCTGTACAGGTATTTAGATAACAGACAATACTTAGCTAATAGATAATTTCTTAGATAATACTGAGCAGGACTGTTCACATTTGCACAACAACCTGTTTGGAAATTGCGATGTGATTCATCATTTTGCAATCTGATTCACAGGGCAGGATTTTCCTGCAGATTCAAAAGCCTTTGTTCAGCCAGGATATTTCTTAGCTCTTGATACTACATGCAAATTAGCATCCATTTTACAACCTCTCTGCTAATTGTTATTTGCAGAAGGATTAGCACTCGGTGTCAGCAGTCGCTTTAGTTATTATATGAATATTCATTAGGATTTCATACATAACCCCCTCGCTTATTTGCAGCTTAATCTCTTTATTTTGTGATGCTCCTGCTTTACCCATCTGTGCAAGTAGCTGCCATTACCACAATGACACAACTATCCATGTTTTAATCAGAATATTTGCTTTGTTGCTACTCCTGCGTGGTGTCCTGCAGGTGCCAGAACAAATTACAGCCCTCGCAGCTTCTCACACCTTTTATCCAGGCACACAAAGGTACTTTTGGTCATCTCAGTAATGAGTGACTGAAAAACTTTACAATAATGGGAAAAGAAGTGTTTGCACGGAGTTTTGATGCAGATATCAAAGCCCTAAAACAGATTGGCCTGTCTGAAGCGCAAAATGCCAAAAATGCTCCTGCCAGGATGCACCAGGCAGTCGTGTTGGATGTGAACAGCACCTTTTCCAGGGTGCTCAGGACCTCAGAGCCTGTGATGTTTGAACAAAACACAAAAACAAGAATAAATTTGGAATATTTCCAACGTTGTTTTATAACAGTAGAAGTGTATTTACATACATGAGAGTTTTGCTGTCACCAGTTATACCTGAGGAGCAATAGCAACCCAAATCTAGAGTAATTCATGATATTGGAATCCTTTGGTACATGTAATAGTAACAGAATCTTCAAATTTCAATTTTTATCTCAATTCACTATTAATTTTCAAATGTTGCTTCACGGAACAAGTTCATCTTTTATTAAATGCTTATTTTCTAAGGTTTAGGTCTATGCTTTCGGGTCATTTCCTTAGCCATTCCCTCATTTTTTTCCTATTAATAAACTTTGCTATTGACAATGATTGTTCTTCCAGCAGCTTTAGGAGCTTACTGTTTCTTAGTCATCTGGAGGTTTTCTACAGATATTCCTATATTTTTTTTTAGTGTTGTCCTCCTATCTCTGTTTAAAAAGCTCTCTGAAAGCCTGGTTTTTTGATACAAATATTTATGACCATCATTTCACACTGTTACTGTTCTTATCATGAATAAACAACAATTAATGCAACAGGGGAAAGATGAGCAAATCTGATAACACAGAAGATTGGTATAGTAAAAATGCTACTGATATAAAAATCAACAGATTTTTAGTATATGCTGCTCCACATGGATGGAGGAGCCAACTCTCCAAGAATAAATCTATCCAAACCTGTCTAGGTTGAAACCATGTCTGGCTACTGTAATTCATAGGTGCACAAACCTTTAATTCTGCTCAGCCACTCAATACCATCAAAGCCACACTGAGTAATATTTTCAGCCCAGATCTTTACAGCAAACAGCTAGGTTTTTACCTAATAAAATCCTGCAATATCATTTCTGTACGATTTTAACTCGCAAAAAGGAATCCCAGCTGATGCCACAGCTTGCAAAGAATGTAATGAACTCTCTCAAAACTCCTGAAGTTACTTTCAAAGCTGTAAAAGCAACATCGCCAATATCTAAATTCACATGCCACTCCTTGAAACAGTTTTGATGTGTGGTTTCCTGTGTCTTTGAACTGGATCATGACTATACCAAGCCTTTTTTCCTGTAGCTTCAGCAGGGGAAGGTGACAGCCCCGAGTAGGGTTCATGCTTTGGGTATTCAGTCATCTGGTAAACACAGACTCAGAGAATTTCCTCTACCATGACGTGTTGTCCTTTAAAAGCTGCAGAAAATCCATCAGGTAGCTGAGAAAATTGAGATACACCACACAAGATGCTGTGGATGGTTTTAAGAATTTTCTCTAGAAATACAACGCCGTTTTTTCCTAAAATCTAATTAGTATTTATTAATAAATAATGTAAAAAAACACAAGCTACAATTTGCATGTAAGACACACAATAGTGTATCAAAGAATGTTTACATTCTAGGAACATTTTATGCTATAATCTGGTGACACGTGCAAAACATTTCATTTCAGTTTCATCTCTTTTTTTTCATCATTTTTCATCTTTTTTTTTTATCACTCAGGATAAAACATCTTGTGAAAAGGCAATGTATATTCAAATGTGTTGTATAAAAATGAAAATACATACACTCCTAGCCTGCTAAATTGCTTAGTTATTCACCTAATCTGAATGTCAGAGAAAATTTGCCATGGCAAAGGAGAGGATTCATCCCAGAGGTAAAATAGAGGAAGGAAACTGAGTCAACGAATGAAAATATGTGAGACTCTCTCATGGCACAGAAAGGATAGAGTGGATCAGCTGCAGGACACACTGAGACACAAACCTGCCTAAAACACTGCTGCCATCCCATCGTGGTGACCATTTTAAATGCTTCCTATCTCCAGCTGACTCGAGGAATTGTGTTGAGAAGTAACAGGAAAATACAAGGAAAGAGTGGGAATGAATCCTGGTAAATAAGACTTTGGGTGTCAGGAAGCTGGGCTGGGGACAAAACTGTGTCTCCTGTTAGATTACTTCTGCTTTCAGCACAAAAATTTGGTCATTATTTGTGGCTAAATAGGGTCACACCACACCAGGATGTGGAGCCAAGAACCTATTTCTAAGCCAAGCTAGAAGAGCACCCCAAACACTCACATAATTGTGAAGTCAGATGGGAGGATTTAGGTCAGTCTAAATGATTTGAAACTTGCTTAAGCAGCAGTAAATTAAAAGAGAAAAAAGACTTCAGTTCTTCTTATCTGCGTTTTTGGAAACTCCAGAGTCATATTTTCACCTTTCCTCAGCAGTCAATTAAGCCTGAAAGACAAATTCTTTTAAAAATGGAAGCTGAGGCTCTTACATCATTAAGTGCCTCTAGCAAGTGAAGAAATATTGCTAGACTCACCGAAAAAAATTCCTAAAGAGTCATTTTATATGAAATCACAAGGGATGTGAGACTTCTATTAATTCTATTCGCAGACTCAATTGCATTCCTATTCTTCCAAAAGGCACGGTTTTCTACAGGGGAGTTATTTGGAAAGATTAAAAAGTACCAGTCTCACTGGTATTTTCAAGGCAGTTTTCACTACCACGTAGTACTTACTTTACCAATCTAGTGGCACATCACAAGACTGTTTTATTTACTATCTCAACTGATGTGAGAATCCTAAACAGTATTTTAGCAGCACTGGAGAACAGTAAAGTGGCAAATGTTAATTTATTCATCCATGTTATAGCAAGACATCAGAAAAAACGAAAAGTACGAAATTCAACAAACACTTGTTCCTTTAATTGCGTGTATTTCCTGAATTTCCTAATAAGAAAAAAAACTCCAGAACTCCGATAGGAAAGAAAGATTTGCCAAGCAGTAAGTCTGAGAAAAAGAAACCCAAATGGGGATGTGGCAGGGCAATGAAAATAGAGCTGAGGAACCTATGGCCAGCTAATGCTAACGCTCAGTAGCTCTCAAAAATGGGGTGCCCACAAATAAGCGTGGCAGAGGTGGCAGGAAAATAAATGAAAAAATTAAAAAGGAAAAAAGAAAAAGCAGAAAACCAACCACAGAAAGCTTAAACATAAATCTTCACAGAAATGTTAAGATTAGATCCTAACCAAGCAACAACTGAGCTAAGGGGGAACGCAGTTGTCCAGAAATATTTGATGAGCCAACCACTTAGGAAAAAGGGAATTGTTTAGTGTGATACCTAGGGCTATAACAGCAAAAAATGGGATGAAATTAAGAGGCAAGATTTAGGCCAGATATCAGCAAAACATCGCAGCAGAGTTATTGTACTGTGAAATAATCTCCCAAGGGGTGCAGCCGAAACCCCATTGCATGGAAAATTGAAAACTAGCTCAAATTAGAGCTAAAAACTTCAGTGCAGCAAACAATGCTGCCTCCATGGAATGATGGCCTGGATTGACTTAATAGCTTTTTCTCCAATTTCTCTTCTATTCCACTGTAGAATGCATAGTGTAAGACAGTTTTAGAGGAAGAATATTTTTAACAAAAGACACTCTTTTGGCTAAGTGTGCTGAAATTCAAGGATTTACTGCTCCACCAGCCATTACTACAGTAGCTGAACATGCAATAGGGACAAGGATATTTTTTTTAAAAAGTGATCCTGGCCTTCAGAATTCTGTTTGATCTCCCATTTGAACAGCTGAAGCAGATCAAGTTGAAACTCCACCTGAAGAGGTGATTAGGAACACTCGCAATACCAAAACCAGAAAAACACTACTGCCAGTTTAAAAAATGGATGCAATATTTATCAAAAAAAAGCTAAAATCCCTTTAAAAAGATGGTGAATTGTAGCAGTCCCACACTTTCCAAACTTGCTTGTGCACAAACAGTTTGCCCAAAACATCTTGTAATTTGTTTTTCCCCATCACTGGGAAGATGCAATCCCTCACTTTGTACCTGCATAGAGCTCCCAGGTGACCACGTGAGCGATAAATCCATGTGGAAAACATACCCAGGGGCACAATCATTCCTCAGAAGATGCACAAGTCATGCTGTGATTGTTGGATGTAGTTTTTCCTCACCCAGATAAAGCAGTTGACAAAGCACAAAACAAGAAGCAGCAATAAGCCTGGTACCCACAGAGTTTTTCCTGTATATTCATGTCTCTGATGATACCATTTTCTACTACTGTTCATATTTGCCTTCTCTTCAATATTTTTTGCAGCACTGCCTGTGGTCCAACTCTGATATGACTGCAACACGATGAGATACGGGAAAATTTCAGAAATTACTATTTTACATTATGCACGAGCAAATGAAAAGAGAAGAAAACATGGCAACTTCATCAAAATTAAAAGAAATACTTCACTTCCTTTCAGTTATGTATCAAGGGACCCTTTGTATGATTTAATGGCTGATTTTGAGTCCTGGTAGTAGCTGCAATACAAAGAAAGTAAACTACATCTCCCTAAGAACAGAAGACAGCCTGGCTGTATTCAAAAACTGGTATTACAAGCAGTATCTCAGAAAAGCTGAGGGGGATTGAACTTTTTCTTAATAGACACTTGAATTTATCTAGAGAAACATCCTCCTTTTTGGCAGTACATAAGGCTGTACCAAAGCAGACAGTGTGTGTCTACGTGGAACTAAAACTAGGTATTAATAAAACCCACCTGGAATATTTTCCTTAAATTTCAATTGGTTTTGCTGTCCAGAATTCAAAACCCTCCAAGAGAAGTGCTAAGTTGCAAGTTTTACACTCAAGGTATGTTTTAATACTGCCCTAATGACATCCAGGGCGTGAGGTAGGCAGGAGATGTTACAGTGCCNAAAGATGGTGAATTGTAGCAGTTCCACACTTTCCAAACTTGCTTGTGCACAAACAGTTTGCCCAAAACATCTTGTAATTTGTTTTTTCCCATCACTGGGAAGATGCAATCCCTCACTTTGTACCTGTGCAGAGCTCCCAGGTGACCACGTGAGCGACAAATCCATGTGGAAAGCATACTCAGGGGCACAATTATTCCTCAGAAGATGCACAAGTCATGCTGGGATTGTTGGATGTAGTTTTTCCTCACCCAGATAGAGTATTTCACAAAGCACAAAACGAGAAGCAGCAATAAGCCTGGTACACACAGAGGTTTTCCTGTATATACATGTCTCTGATGATACCATTTTCTACTACTGTTCATATTTGCCTTCTCTTCAATATTTTTTGCACCACCTGTGGTCCAACTCTGATGTGACTGCAACACGATGAGATACGGGAAAATTTCAGAAATTACTATTTTACATTATGCACGAGCAAATGAAAAGAGAAGAAAACATGGCAACTTCATCAAAATTAAAAGAAATACTTCACTTCCTTTCAGTTATGTATCAAGGGACCCTTTGTATGATTTAATGGCTGATTTTGAGTCCTGGTAGTAGCTGCAATACAAAGAAAGTAAACTATATCTCCCTAAGAACAGAAGACAGTCTGGCCGTATTCAAAAACTGGTATTACAAGCAGTATCTCAGAAAAGCTGAGGTGGATTGATCTTTTTCTTAACAGACACTTGAATTTATCTAGAGAAACATCCTCCTTTTTGACAGTACCTAAGGCTGTCCCTAAGCACACAGCGTGTGGAACTAAAATTCAGTATTAAAAAAACCCACCTGGAATATTTTCCTTAAATTTCAATTGTTTTTGCTGTCCAGAATTCAAAAACCTCCAAGAGAAGCGCTAAGTTGCAAGTTTTACACTTAAGGTATGTTTTAATACTTCCCTAATGACATCCAGGGCTTGACGTAGGCAGGAGATGTTACAGTGCCAGGGATGAAACTCGGGGCACATTTTCCATCTGTGGCAGCCTGGAGCAGCATCAGAACCCAGAGAATATTACAACAATATCAAGACCTCAGCTCACATCAGCCACCTGGAAAGCCACAAAAGCTGTGTGGAGTCACACAAAGTGACACCAAGTGACTAGAAATCTTCCTAGGAAAATTTTCTCTGTCGCCTTGGCTGTTGCAAGGTGTCCTGGAAATATGCAGCTGCAGAAAGCATTTTTCAGCTGAGAATAACCAGTGCTGCCAGTCTCCCCAGAATCCTCCCCTTGCCTGGAAACGTTAGGGATTTCATGGGGCATGTTCGTGGCATTCATCCCAAGCAGTTACTGCCATCTACCAAACGCATTTAAATTATCTGCTGCAAAGATGTGGTGCAAGGGCTGGTAGAAGGTTAATAGCAATTTCTTAAAATCCCCCACTCAAGAAAGTCCTGCAGCTCTCTTGCAATAAAGGTGAGTTTTCACTGACTCCAGTAGCTACAGTTTGATGATCCAGAGGGACCTGCCAGCAGCCTTGGGATACAGGAAGATGATTCCGTTCTCTTCGGCTTCCAGAAAGTGAATTCCATCCTCTTCCCAGGAAGTGAGAAAAGTTAAATGCGTGGAAACTGCTGACACTCGCAAGAATTTGCAGAGCAGTTGTTTTCTGTTCTAAATAGAAAAACCCACAGGAAGTCTGCATCCAGCAGGTAAAGAACCAATTTTCAGAGCAATTATGCTTTTGCATATGTATAGCAGCTTTCACCCACAACAGAGCTCAAATTAAAAACACGGTTGCGTAGATTTAACACCAACACAATTTGGGGTGTCTTTAACCAGAAATCTAGGACGAGACTTCTAGCTGAACGAGAAAATTTCTGAGAAATTTTCGATGGACACAAGCAGGAAAAATTTTGGGTTTGTGGAATATCCAAAGCACGGGAATTGCCACACTAGAGTGTTCCACCACCACATGGGAAAGGGTGGGTGCTCCTCACAGATCAAGGCTTCTCGTGGTGGATCATTCTCAACTATTACTTTCAGACAATTGTTATTACGGCCTATCCCTCCCCTTAATAGGATTTGCAAAGAAAGAAGACTAATTACTTTAATTTAAAAGGATGTAATTTAGAAGGATTTGAGGGAGCATTAACACAGACCAGTTTTGATATCGATGCACATATAAAAACATGCAGCTTTTTGTTGCTAATGCTGAGTATTTGTCACATTTAGTCCCAGTAAAACCTTTGGGTTCCTATGGTAACCTTAGCACTCCTAAAGATAACGAACTACCTTGCCAGGAGCAAACCTCACCCAATTTGCTCTGTCATTAAAGAGTGTGGCACCTTCAGCACAGGGTGTACATGCCTTTATTCACAGAACCACAGGATGGCTGAGGTTGGAAGTGACCTCTGGAGGTCACCTTGTCCAACCCCTGCTCAAGCAGGGCCACCTACAACCACTTGCCCAGGACCACACCAAATGGCTTCTGAATATCTTCAAGGAGAAAGACTCCACACCCTCTCTAGACAACCTGGGTCGGTGTCTGGCTGCCCTCACAGGAAAATAAGGCTCACAGGAAAATAAGGGTTTTTTTCTTCTTCTTCTTCTTCTGTTTAAACAGAACTCCCTGCATTCCCTCTTGTGTTCATTGCTTCTCAACATGTCACAGCCGCTGCTGAGGACAGTCAGGAATAAAAGAAAAACCCCAAACATATTCACAGGTGATTTCAGTGCTAGTCAAAAAAAGGTATCAGTGGAGTTTTCATTCTTCTACAACTCAGTGACTAAAGCCATTCTCATTTGTTTTGCCTCTGCTTCTCCCAACTACAACTCTGAAAGCTCAGCCTTTCCTTGAGCTCCCTCTCCCAGTCCAGTGCAGGGAGTCAAAGTGAAGCTATGGAGGTGTGGAGCACACAGAGAGCACGAGGAAGATCTGTTTTCCCATCAGACTAAGCTGCCCCTACTGCCAGTTTCATCAGTCTCAAAATCAGGGATTTTGGCAAATTAATCAATCACCGAGCTCCACTAAAGGAGTTGTGAAGAAGAAAGAGTGTCTCTAAAAAAAAAAAAACAAAAAAAAAAACCAACATAAAAACCAACAAAGCAAAACCGAAAATAATCTTTAATCCTTTTATTCCTTTTTTTCCTGTCTTTAAAACGGAGACTCCACCACTCACCCCTACCTGAGAAGTGCATTATGCAAAAGAACAATGTGCTCAAATTTCAATATAGTACAGACCAGAGAAGCACCTCAAGAAGACAACGTGGGTTGGGCTAATTTATCCAAACCGAACACGATTTTCCCTGCTTCCTTAGAAAAACTGCTCAAAATAGGGCAGAAGTGGTAACGGGCTGTAATTCTTTAAGCACACCTCTGCACACAGGAATTCTAATCCACTGGAGTGCCAAGTGTGCCAGCACCATGGAGACACCTACCAGCAGCATCTGACACATCTGGTATCAGATATTTGATATCAAAAAAGAAAGAAATCTGTCACACAAGAGCGTCACAAGGTGATGGAGGAAAAGTGTTATCCCCACATTTGCTGTAACCACATTTCCATCCCAATTAAACCTCCCTAAAAACGCAGGGGAATTTCAAAGTAGTGATTTCACCGTGGAGCTCACACTGCCATTCCTGGGAGTGGGGATGATAAATCCCTTCACACTGCTCTGAAAGTTCCCCAGCATGTTGGAGGCATGTGTCAAAGCTGGGAGAGCTCTCCTAATGAGACCTGCTCCCTTTGATGTTTCCTCTGGAGAGCGGATCTGGCACGGAATGAATATTTTAGATGTCCTATGCAAAAAAAGTCAAACTGTTTTCACCTTTGATAACTGTACATTTTACTTTAAAGGCCTTAACTTCTAAATATTGGGGATGAAAGGTGATTCTTTTATGTCTTTTTTTTGCCATTGAGAAGTAATGCTTTTTTTGTTAAAAATGAATAAGGTTTCACATTTTGTAACATTGGTACACTCAGCCAACCAATGTCATGGAGGTTAGAAATCAATACACACAGTTAAGCAGTGTTAATGTAGCGGACAGCTCATTTCTCAATTAAAAGTATTTTAAAGCCAACCACATTCATTTTCATGTAGTCATTTGGAAAAGCCTACGGAGAAAATACCCGGAATCTTAAGGAGATTAAGCAGAGATTCTGCTGAGCCAGACTTCTGAGTGCAAAGTTCAATTGGTATCTCTGATTTTAGTGTCCTTAGGTACAGTGCTTGCAGTTCACAGCAAACGGTGAAATAGAGAGAGACAACATTAGGCACTGATTCTCAATAATGCTGATTGAGTTCCTCAGGACGCACTTGCAAAGGAAAATATTCTGCCTCTTTTGTGCAATTAGTGAGACATCAGATATTCATAGCAAGGAAAAAGGTCAAATAGACATATATTTTAAATCCCCAAAGAGCAGGAAAATAATTTCGCCTGTTGCTGGTTTTGTCTCATATTTGCAAACCTTCCCTTAGTTTTAGGAAAGAACGAGAGCCCCTGAGGTTTTGAGATGGTTGTTTAAGATCTCTTTGCTGATTTAAAAGAGTCTGTGCCTTTGCTCATTCAAAAAGTTTCAGAAGACCTCATCAGGTCAGAATGCCCTTGTCTTAGGTTAAAAATAGGTTTATTCTATCACCATCTCCACAACCGTTGAAACAGCTGTTAAACTGTTAAAACACTGTTATCTCCTGCTATCTGGGGGCCCATTATCTCTGCTAATGGGCCATTAAGAACTCACCACATGACTCATGAGTCATCTCAATCCCATTGTAAGAGGCTCCACCCAGGGGGGAGGAGCCAAGCATTCCCACCTGAATATAAACTGGACTCTGGGACTGTACAGCTACCAGCTAGCTCCTGCTCCTGGATATCCAGAGGACAAGAGCTTTTCACTGGACCATCAGGATCTTTCCTTCTACCCGATCAGCGCTTCAGAGCCATTTTTCATCTGGACTGCTACCACCACCCTGAACAGGGTGCCAGGTTGTATTCCTGACTCTGTCAGTGGGTACTGTTGTTATTTATATTAATAAAGAACTGTTATTCTTTTTCCTCATATCATTGCCTAAAAGCTCCTCAATTTCAGAATTATACTCCTGTCTTTTCAAACCAAGACAGCCCTTCCGAAAAGTCCTAAGCAGGTTCTGGGTACGTTACAATGAAAAGCAAAACCCAAAATTCAGAAAGCACACAACAGAGCTCATCTGGGGAAGATTTTCAGAGAGGCTTCCAAAGTACAAAAAGCTGATTTAGCACTCTGATCCTCCAGCTGCAAGGGCAAATCTCCTTGCCCAGCCCCAGCCCCAGCGGCTCTGGAGACTCAGCCGTGCTGACACCGAATGGCACAACAGAGAAACAGCACCAGGAGCTCCTGACTTCTGCCCAGGAGTGTCTGCAGCAGCAAATCACACCCTGACCCTGGGTTCTGTTCAAGAAACACAACCACTAATCTACAGAACATTTGATCAAATGGCACACGCAGGACATGACCTGATGCTTTTTAGTGAGATCTCCTGGAGGCTGTACCAAAATCCCTGCGGCACGACAAAAGCTGCCTGAGGAAATGGAAACCCTTTACGATGATTTCTTTGCACCATTTGGTCTGCTCCTCTGCAGGGTAGAAGTCTGACAGAAGGTTTCTTTGCTCATTTTTCCTGTGCAGGTAAGGACTGACTATTGTCCATCCGGGACAGGTTTTTTCCAGTCTCATCGATACATCCCGTGAGAAGATTTCCACAGCTACAGCCAGACACCAGAAAAACTGAAAATAAGAGGTGGCCTCATGGTTTGCCATGGGTTTTCAACCAGTTTCATCCCACCAGGTTAGTGGTGCAGACTAAAATTCCTAAAAGCACAGTCAAGGACACGATTCTGTCACTGCTGCCTAGGCCCACGTTTGTTTGAAGAGACTGAGGTTCATTCATTCTTGCTGGTTTTATCTCAGACATTACATTCACAGAGTTACACAAACACGGGAGCTCACTGAGACTCTTCACAGAGTTTGGAAAATACAGTATATAGAAGATGATTATTTTGGTTTTCAATTATGAGGCGAATCCTTGAATGTCTAACTCCCCAGCACTGACAAGATGATTATGAAAAATAGGTTCTACGGTGTGGTGAAGTCTCTGAGTGTGTTTTGGGTCACATGTGACAGACTAGCAAAGGAGAGAATTGTTCTCCTTCATCATCCTGACAGATGTTGTAAGACACAGCTTCCAGTGTTCTGGGTACCATCTCATTAAGTGTCATTGCCCCCATAAGCAACCTCCTGTGTTCCATTCCCCACCCCAGAGCTCCTGGCCCAGTGTCCCACTGCTCCTGCCCACCTAACCAGGAGGAGAATATGGTCCAGAATGCATTTCATGCCTTCCTCTCCTGCAGAACCAGCACTGCTCCCCAAAAAACCTGCATTTACATCTGACAGATTTCCAGCAATACACAGCACTGCCAAGAAAAAAAAAAAAAAANAAAGAGAAATGAAAATGGAGTGCTCAACAGAAACTACAATAGAAGGTTAATATATAAAGCAACTGGGGGTTGACAAGAACACAGGAGTTCCAAATTAAACAGAATTTTTTAAAAAAAATCTGTGTTATCTGACATCTGGAGCAAGAAACTTCAGGATTGCAGCATCAGTGCAGTGCAATCACGACACTGAGGCGCTGAGTAATAACAAATTTTAGTACACTTGAACAGCAGGAAGCAAACATAAGAATGGAAGACATTCCCCCAGTGGTGCCACAACTCCTGCCTTGGATTCCAGCACATTTCAAGTCGTTAGAAATTGAAATAAAATTCAAAAAAACATCTTCCACACGGCCCCACGTAGAGCCAAAGTTTGGCACAATTCCTTGATGGCACATTTAGAAGAAATTAGATTGAAATGAGAGCAATTGGGAATTCTTTGCATCATAATGTATTTAGTGGGAAATCCCCTTACTCTGGTTGACCCTTCAGAATCCCTGGCCCTCGTCAGTGTGCTTTAGGCATAATACACACCAAGATGTAAAATATAACACCAACCTGTAAGACATAAAGCTGGCGCAGCTAAACTCAAGACCTACACGATGAAAACACTGTTATTTTGAGTATATATTAGATGGGAAAAAAAAAATTACTACAATTGCCAGCATACATTTTATCTGCCACTTGTTCCCTCCTTTCAGCCACCCATTGTGATGCAGACTATAAATACACGATCTGTTCTTTTTCCCCCAAAGATTATGATTCATTCAGTACACAAACACCTGCTTGGAGGAAAATTCAGAACTAGCCATTCACGTTTGGCAACAATTTACTCAACTGACAATGGCACTGAGCTCAAAATAGAGCATTCAGCTCAACCTGAAATCCATTAAAATTATTGTATTGTGATGAGCACCGGAAGACAGTAGGTTTTGAAAAAACAGCCTGAGACAAAGCTGCACCCACAACAGATAATATGCACGAAGCAGAACTGCTGGTCAGAATGGAGACCTTTCTCTACTGAAACCAGCAACATTAATTTAAAAGGATATTATCATGGGGAAAAAAAGCGAAAGTTTAGAAAATCAAGGAACTACAGTAAAATAAAGTTAAATTCTTCTTATCTGCAAACTCTAATCATGCCAGCCTGTGGACATACAGGTGAGTGAAGAACACTCACTTAAATTTGAACTATTTCTGCCTAAGTTTTAATCATTTCTTTTGTCAACCTTTGCCTCGTTTGGTTGATAGGACCTAAATGATTTCCTGAATCTGTCATGGTTTAACCCCAACCAGCAGCCCAGACCCAGGCAGCTGCTCCTCACTGCCTTTCCAGTGGGATCGGAGAGGAGAATGTGAAGGAAAAAAGCTACAAAACTTGTGGGTTGAGATAAGGACAGTTTAATAGGGAAAGCAAAAGCCACACACAGAGAAGGAAAGGAAAAAAAGGCATTAATTCCCTGCTTCCCAAGGGCAGGAGGTGTTCAGCCTTCTCCAGGAGAGCAGGGCCCCATCACAGGTAATGGTGACTTGGGAAGATGAACACCACCACTCCAAATGTCCCCGTTTTCCTCCTTCTCCCCTCACTTTCTATGACATCACACGGTCTGGAATGTCCCTTTGGTCAGTGGGGGTCACCTGTCCTGGCTGTGTCCCCTCCCACCCTCCCAGGCACCCCCAGCTCCCTCCCCAGCGTGGCTTTACAAAAAGCAGAGAAGGCCTTGGCTCTGTGCAAGCCCTGCTCAGCAACAACAAAAACATCTCTGTGTTATCAGCCCTGTGTTCAGCACAAATCCAAACACAGCCCCGCATCAGCCACTGCAAAGAAAATTAACTCTACCCCAGCCCAAACCAGCACAGCATCCCCCTCCACTGCAGGAGTTCACCAGGAAAGGATGCACAGAAATATTCCAGGAGAGAATCCCTAACTCCTGTGCCATGCTGACAGGCTGCTCCAGGATCCTGGTTATTAAAGAGTGCTAATTTCCCTCACTGCTTCCATTACTTATTGAGCAGAAAGCAACCCTGGGGAGCAAACAGCTTAAAAAGCTCTTGGATCCTCCTTTTTTAATCCCGTTTTTACATCCATTCTTGCACCTCCTCTCAAGGTTTAAGATTATTCAGACAATAAACTGACTTTCTGCAGTCCTGAGACAACATTACAACATGGGTTTAAAACCCTGAACTGCTTTTTTGTCATAGCAAGATCTTCTTTCAAAGAAGGAAAAACACCTGAAATCTAGTGAGCTAAGGAGGAAAACAGTATTCTACTTGTGTGAAGCCAGTCGTTAGGTGGGGTCCTCCATGAGATCAGTTCTGGGGATGATGATTCTTAAAATCTGCATTAATGGCCCAGTCAGTACATTTTGGAAGGTACTTTGCCTGGGGACAACATGGTTTTCTGCTATTCTCTTTGAAAAAGAAAAAAATCATCAGAAAAAGAAAAGAGAGGAGAATGAAAAAAAAAGAGAGACTGAATGGGCAATGAGAGTTTTAGAAGGAAGCTCTGACCTAAGAAAAGCTCTAGTTATTCAAGCAAAGCTCTATATTAAAAAATTTCCAACACTTCTAAGATTTAAAATCTCATATCATTATTACACCATTTGAATCACTTTTTTAGTAAAAAGCTGAAAATACCACGCATATCTAAATTTTCAGTTCTAGTTGGCAGCCACATTTTACTGTGAATCAACTTCAGAGACATTGATTTTAGTTTTGCCTAAAAAGGATTTTAGTTGTTAGTGAATGCACTTAACTCATGATAAATCACATTTAAACCAAAGAGTTTTCCACTGGTTTAAACTAAACTAATTTAAAATTCCACTATTCATGAAACTGGAACAATTCTGAATGTCTGTGACACAATCTGGGTGCCTAAATCTCATCAAATCTAAGGGAAGGCAACTCCTGAGTGTCTTTGCACTTTTGGCAACTTTCTCTCAGACTCCAGCTCCACTTCCAGTATGTGCACCCTGGACCAAGGCTGGGAAAATGGACAAGATTGCACTTGCATAGACACACCTTTGTAGCCTGCTAAAAACCTGTTAAATGCAGGATTTAATCAGAGTTGTACCTCGGCCACTCTTTGCCTGTAGGTAAGAACAGCTTTTAGAAAATTGCCCAAACAGTATTTATTAAATCCCTTGCTGAAAGGAGCTGCTCTCTCAGTTTACCCTGCTGCAGATAAGGACAAGGTCACACACTTTAGTCCTCAAATGCTTTTTTCAGCCTGTTTGCTTTGACACAGCAGTTGTCAGGTTGGTTTTGGATTACAGCCTAGTTATTCTCTGCTGCAGCAGAACATCAGCCTCCTCTTCCTTCTCACCCCATCCTCCCAAATCCTTCCAGCAAAATAAGACACAAAGTGCCTGCCACAGAGAAGAGTTAGCTTCAGCAAATGTGAAATAATTCCTCTAATCGGCCCAACAAACAAAAGAATTTTGTCTTTACACCATGTTTCTCTAACGCAGCCAGTTCTCGGTATTTTCGCACAAGGTCAGCTACGCCACTTTAAACAGAGAATTTATATAAATATAAATATCTGTGTGTGATTTACCTGAAGGGGAGATTTGAATACAAGGCACCAGCAGCTGCTCATCCCTCTCAGCTTCTGCCAATTATTTTAGTCGTGGTTACAGGCCCTTTGAAAGCTCTCCAGGTCACACAATTCTCTCTTCCACCGGGTCCCATTTCTCCAGCCGCTTCCCCACATTTCGGGTTGACCCTCACCAAGCGAAGGCAGGAACCCCAAGCAGCACCCCCGAGGCCTGGGCATCCAAAATGCTGAATATTCCACCCTGCTGCTGCAGCTGATTATCACCTGCACCTGCATGGATCCAGCACAGAGACCTCTGCAGCACCCATCAGGAGTAATGATGTCGGGGGGATGAGTACGAGACAGCAGATGTCAGACACCTCACGAGAAACTCAAGGTGGTACAAAAGTGGCAATTAGTTGTTTCTTCAATAGCAAGGCTGCTTTCCTGGCTGTGAAAAGCGGGAGTTTGCACACAGTGCAACAATTTTCCACTCTAAATCACAAAAAAAACAAAACTCCACAACTCCTGCAGAGGTTCGATCATTAAGCTACAATGCCTTTAACAGATTGTGTAATGATTAAAGCTTTTTAAAAAAAACTCAAAAAGTTCTTTGCCCTTTTGAGAAACCTCTTGAAAATACAGAAACTTTCCTATTATCACTCAGATGAAACAGCGACGTCCTAAAATGATCATGCACAAAAAAACAAAAAAAACAAAAAAAACAAAAAGCAGAAACAAAACCAAACCCCAAACAGGAAAAAATATATTTTTCCTTTACAAGCAGAAGGATATTTACAAGTGACTGTGAGTGACCTGGTTCATGTCCTTACCATGCCATTTTCCCACATCACATGCCCTAGGTGTCAGGTTGCAGGGGGAGGGTCTTATTTTTCTTCTCCTTCCCACAAAATCTGGTCCAAAAATACTTTTTTTGATAATTTCTTTCCTCCCCATAAGTGGAACACTCCCAAGAAAAGGTCTGGTTTCAATAATTCAAGTATTTCTGGGAAAAAAGAAAATAGAAAAAATAAAATAGAAAATAATAACTCCTGAGCGGTTCTGGCAATGTGTGACATAAAAAGAAATACATAAACAGACTGAGAACTTTATTACAGAATCTTCCAGGGAAAAATGGTTTCCTTATTACCGTGGGCAGGGGTCACAACTGTGAAACACGGGGAACATAGAGAGAATTTCTGCCATAGTAGATAGGGATCTTACAGGCACCCAATAGCTACAGATATGTTTAAAGTATATGGAAAAGGACAAAAAAAAAAAAATAAACTGATGCCTTAGAAATGGTTCTATTTTTAAAAATGAACGAAAACATGAGGTTTTTTAGGTCACTCTGTAGGTAAATAATTTAATTCAGATTATTCTGTGGTGTGAAGAGCGCATCAACTTGACTCACGATTTGAACATGAGTAAAAGTAATGTTGTTGTAAAACCACAGCTGTCATCACCTCGTTTTTTAATAATCCCTCAAGAGTTTTTGGACTAAGATTTTCTCCGGGACCTGGCTGTGTGTGAGAGAGTTACCTGACCAGTCCTGATCGCAGGAAGATGCTTCTTCCAGAAAAACACTTGGCAACGTAAGGTTCCCTCAAGAGCCCCAGTTCCTCCTTGGCTACATCTGTACCAATAAATTGAAAATACTCCGAGCAGTTCTCCGTCACTGGGGCCAAATCCTGTGGAGTGGTCCACACAGAAATCAGTGAATCTCCAGCACTGTGCTGGCCTCATCTGCCTGTGGGGATGCCCCCATTAACTCTCAAAATATACCCAGGAATTCTCCAGGAGGACAGGTTAGGGATCAAGAGACCATTTAACGGTACTTTTGGACAACTTTGTTTATGCGCCTGCCATCTGCCACTGTTTAATTTATTGCATTAAAGCCACAGGGGCAGTTTTGCACATTCTTGAATTATTTGAAGTGCCACATGAATGAGTCAGTGTCACAGTTCACTGGGTCACACACGTAGGAATGGTGCATTTTACAGCTTGATAGATTTCTGTGGTTCAGCCTCACTGCGAGGTAAAACTCAAATTAATGCGTTTTCCCAAAACCACAGATTTACATAAATAGGACAAAGCTGCGATAACGCCAACACAGATTAAAATGACTTCTTCTATCAGAGATTGACTCAGCTTCTCAAGTGGCTCCTAGGGTAGGACAAATATCTTCTACTACGTATCCCTGACTATTCTGGGAGTTAAATTCTGCTTGGTCCTGTGTGACAGACACCTTGGTGTCATCTTCAACATCCTTGCACTGTGATATCTCACAGTCAGTCCACAGTTCATAATACTCTCAAAATTCCCCCCAAAAAGCATTTCCTTCGCAATAAGGAACACACAAATGAGAGATAACAGGAAGAAACTCTGCTTTACACCCAATATACTCGACCATGCTGGCAATGCAGAACTGGGAAACTTGTCCCTTCTACAAGAGTGGAGTTGCTCTGATATAACTTGCCCTGAAACTTCTTTCCATTCCTTTTCCATCCCTTGCCTTGAATTATTTTTAAATGTGCTCTGAGCTACAGGAAACATTAATTCCTTTTCCCGGGAGAACGCTGAGAGCTTGCAGAGCCGTCACTTATTTCACAGGATTCGTTAATTGTTTGTTTAGTCTAGGGGGAAGAAGGTTTTTATAACACTTTGGTTTAAAGAAGGCTTCCAGGAGCATGATTCCTTATTACAGCAGTGGCTATATCACAGCTTATTGTACTTCTTATCACCTCCTTTGATAAAAGAAAGTAGCTTATTTTAGAATAAACTGTCAGTGCCGTTGAATGGAATCACAATCGCTGCTTCAGGGTTTGCAGAGACTCTGGAGATCAGTAGGAATATTTTTCATTGTCACAAGCTGGTATTAATGCAGCGTTTTATTCGAGAATTTCAATGCCCAAAAGACAAAAGACACTCGTCAGCTCCCCGAGGAGGGGAAGGCTGCAGACTGGTGTCTGCTCCGCATTTAGCACCTCACAGTCGGCGTGGGACTGCTCAGAACAGGAGCCATCAAACCGGGCACATCAAAACCTCCAAGCTGGAGCTTGTGGTGAGAGGGAAACAAACTTTGCTGCACGGCTGGGTTCACACCAGCTCAGAATATTAGCTCAGGTTTTGATTTACTAAAATATGGATAAGGATCTAATATCGATATCCAACTGAGACGGACAAAGACTCTCTAACTCAGTAAGTTAGAAAGTGTATGTTTATTCCAGCGCCGGGCTTCGCGTGGGATAGTTCCCTCATCCGCGGAAGCGAAGCACAATCCAATACAAAGTCTTTTTATCTACAAAAGTCTTGAATATTCAAAATACAAATACACATTTATCACATAAACACCACCCATGCCCCGCTTCGTATGNGCCTGCCCTCACTACAGACCCGTCCTGAGCGATGGAAGAGCCGTGCTGGTGTCTCCTTGTTGGTGGGGATTTGTTCTTACAGGAAGGGTTACTGAGCCCACGTACGAAACCAAGCCCCAGTGGCAGGGTAAAATGGAGAAAAAGTTCTCTGCAGGGGAGAAATTTAGCAGCTGTGAGGATTGCTGCACTCCTGCTGCTTTAATCACTGCCAGAGCTGCCTTCCCTGCTCTGCCCAGCCCATAAAAGAGAAATCCTCATCACCTACTAAAGAGTCATTTTCTTATATAAACAGATTACTTGGGATGCATGTTGATAGTTTTATTTGCCCCTGGTGGAGAAGACAGGATGTTTCAATGTCCAGAAAAGGTATTCTACCCACCTGCCTTCTTGCAATAGTTAACAAAATAGAAATTGGGATAATTACCAGCGCAGGCATCTCCATTCTTCCTTACCAATAGGATTTTCAGACCTGGGAAAAGTTTTATGACCTGTAAGGCAAGAGATGGCTGAATTTATAAAGATAATAACTTGCAAAATCCTCAGAGACAAAAGAAAAAAAAAGTAATAATTCTTACAGTGGTTTTTTTCTTAAATTGATAATACATTTATTTCTTCACTTAATGCATCATTAACACACTGCTTCATCACCTGAACATTCAAATGCATGAGAAGCAGCAGTGCCTCATAACCACTGCAAACAAAAGCCAATGTTACTCTGAGAAAGAAATGGGCTTTGACTTTTATTGAATTATAAAATCACTTTCTTCTTCTTCTTTTTTTTTTTCTTTTGACATCATACCAGAAACACATTTATCTAACTTTGGAAGCCAATAGACTTAGCTCGCACGAGGGAAAAATCTGTGTAAGGGCTGTTATTCTTCCTCAGAAGAAAATGGAAACAAATAATATGGTTTTGGACCAATTTACTGTTGATGGGAATATTGGAATTCCTTGTATCCCCTCCCGTGAGTTACACAGCCTTCGAGCAAATTACATCGTGTTCAGCACAGTCTCAGACTGGGAATTACAAACAATACGACAAAAGCCCCCAGCTACCAGGCCTATAATGGTAAATAGAATTTGCAGTAGATTACATATTTCCAAGATTGTATTATTTTTACTTAAAGAATGACATGTGGAAAATATTTTTTTTTTCATTTTCCTTATTTTTATAGAGCCTGACAAAAGTCAAATTAATGTTTCACTGAGCAAAACACGCGTCTATAAAATGGTGACAAGTAATTATCTTTGTCAGTGTCTTAGAGAAATAACACATTTGCTGGTTTTGGCGTTTCCAGCTTTAAACAAAATGTCTCGATATTTAAGCACAATGTGTCAGCCCCATTCACTGACCAGGTATTTTCTGGGCAGCTCCCTGAAATGATCATTTTTCTTCTTCTTTTCTATGGACTGCCAGGTTGGAACAGGGTTTTGACAGACACCTTACAAAACAAAATCGATGTTTGCAGGAAGTAGATAGAGCCCAACTTGCAAGTGACTGAAAAGCCTCTTTCTATATCTGGTCTTCAGCTTAGGGGCCAAAAACACAAGGAAGCAAATCTTTTTACGAGAGAGTTTAAGCACTAATGATTGAGAACCTGTAAATATATTTACTTCCGTGATCAGGAATGAATTAACAAAAAAATTAAAAGGGACATTTTTGCCAGTAAAGAGCGTAACAGTGATAGAATTTTTAGTATCCAGAGGAAGTTACTATTTTCAGCCAGCAAATATTTCCCACCAGGTTCAGTGCATCTGTTGTAAGTAATGAGGACCAAGAAAACAAGGCAGGGATTGCAGTCCAGAGCTAGCACTCTGCCTGCACCTGCTGTGATACTGGGAACGGACAGAAAACATCTAAAAAAAAAAAAAAAATTTGTTGAAGATGTGATTGGCAAGTTTAATTTATTTGATGTACTTCTTAGTTGTGGGAACAGCACTAATGCAACAGAAGGATGGCGCAGAGTTGCCGTGGCAACAAAGCACTCAAAGTCGAGGCATGAAACATGAAGGGACTGGGTACGGAGAGAGAATTCTCCCTTGGCACGGGAGAAGGAGAAGTTTCACAACAAAAGGCAAATTGTAGCAATATAACACAACACTCGCCCCTGCCACTGGTAATATCCAGAATATATGGCTCTGAACGTCCGCCTTTACAGCTCCCAATTTGTGAACACTGATAGCAGCCAGCAAATCGTGGCAGACCCAGGAGTTAACAGCCTAAATCTACATGATAAACCAGGATATCAGTATCCACTCCTGTGTCTCACTGCTTGAAACAATGAAACCTAGAGGAAAACAAGATTTCCCCTTTTTCCTGTGGCCCCTTTCGCCACACACCAACGAAACCCAGGGGAAAACAAGGTTTCCCCTTTTTCCTGTGGTCCCTTTCGCCACACACCAATGAAACCTAGGGGAAAACAAGATTTCCCCTTTTTCCTGTGGTCCCTCTCACCACACACCGATGAAACCTAGAGGAAAACAAGA
>VZTG01009083.1:6804-17906 GCA_013397845.1 Melanocharis versteri
TTATCAGCTTTGTCCTTCCTCTCGGCATCATCATCCTCATCCTCAGCTTCCAGTTCCCTCTTCCTCCACCCAAGTTATCACCTTTGTTCTTCCTCTCTGCACCATCCTCATCCTCAGCTTCCATCTCCCTCCTCTTCCACCCCTGAGTTATCAGCTTTGTTTTTCGTCTCTGCCTCATCCTCATCATCCTCAGCTTCCATCTCCCTCCTCTTCCACCCCTGAGTTATCAGCTTTGTCCTTCCCCTCCTCATCCTCATCCTCAGCTTCCATCTCCCTCCTCTTCCACCCCTGAGTTATCAGCTTTGTCCTTCCTCTCAGCATCATCATCCTCCTCCTCAGCTTCCATCTCCCTCCTCTTCCACCCCTGAGTTATCACCTTTGTCCTTCCTCTCCTCCTCCTCATCCTCAGCTTCCATCTCCTTCCTCCACCCCTGAGTTATCACCTTTGTCCTTCCTCTCCTCCTCCTCATCCTCAGCTTCCATCCTCCTCCTCCACCGCACCCCGAATCCCGGGGGACGCTGCATTCCCAAAATCCCCGTGCAGCTCTCCGCGTGCCCCGCGCGGGCCAGGGGAGCTTTCCTGCTGCAGAGAGCGGCCTTGGGCTGTGTGGAACAGCTCTTCACCAGCTCTCAGAATTGCCATTTGACAGCCGGGGTTTGGTTTTTTTCTTTCCTGGTACAAAGAGGGGGAGGAAAGAAAAACAACTGCAGCACTGCTGGTCGTGGGCATCATCTGCAGGCTGATGTCAGATCTGCTCATGCTGACCTAGATGTCCCCATGGACTCTCTAATTCACGCTGCAGATACTGCAGAGAGATGGGTGGGGTTTCTGGATGGGGGAAAAAAAATCCTGGTGGAGAATAAAGAGATTTAAAGATATAATCACACCCTGCCCAGCCAGAGAGATGCTGTGGGTTTGGAGAAATGTGCTTAAGTTAGAGAATATGCAGATTATTTTTATATTTCTGCTATGCAGATGAAATTTAAAAGTCATTCTGGGGACAGTTTTTTACTTCTGTTTCATGGAGTTCCAAATTAACTGGTGGCATTCAGCAAACAAGAGCAGGAGAACAGGGTTTAGCAACGCCAAATGTTCTTCGCTTGGAAGAAAAACTTGTTTCCAGTTTCAACACAATTGGCTTTCATTTTTAATGCATTTTTAGTAGGTTTTTTGTTTGTTTTAGAACAAATGAGGCTTCTTAGTGGGCAATGGCAAATTCCCATTTCTCACTCCCTGGTTTGGGGTGCCCAGTAGGATTTTGTCTCTCTTTTTAAGCTTCCACTGGTGCCTCACCCCAAGAATGAGAGAATTCACCCAATTTGAAGCAGAAATCCCTCACTGCCTGCAGGAGCAGCACCTGGCCCTGAGCTGGGCTTTATTTCACCAAAAGCCCCAAATTTCTCGCTGACACTCGGGACCCATCCCTGCCCAGAGGGTTTCCTGGCAGGGCTCTGCAGCGCTAATTAGAATAATTAATGAGCTGCCACCACGCTGCCTCTGTGTTCCTGTGCAGTCCTACCCCCGCCAGGCGTTTTAGCACGTGGAAATGCTCACGCTGGAGTTTGGCTTCAGAAAATAAAAAGTGAGCAAAGAAACAGGCCCAGGCTGAGGTGGGATGGGGGATTTACAGAGGGAATGGCAGCAGCAAATTCCCACCAGCACCGAGTGGAAATATTCCTTTAAAGTGGCAGAAAAAGCTGCGAACTGGAGCCGTGCAGGAGCAGAGTGGGAATTGAGCTTTTCTTGTTCCACTGCAGAAAAAAGCTGCTGCTGCTGCTGGAGGGATGCAGCAGGTGCAGAACGTGGCCAGAATTAACCAGGCTGCAGCTCCTCCTCTGCAGCTCCTCCTGCATCCATCGCCTCCTCAGACCTCCCTGCCCTCAACAAGGCTTGTACAAATTACTGTTCGGTGATTATTGCAATTAGTGCAGCTCAAGCGAGTTATTTACAGTGCCTGGGTATCCAGAGCTTTGTGCAGCTGAAGGAGGAGACATTTTGGTGGGATATTGAGAAGGAATTTTCGCCTGTGAGGGTGGGGAGGGGCTGGGATGGAATTCCCAGAGGAGCTGGGGCTGTCCCAGATCCCTGGAAGTGTCCAAGGTCAGGCTGGAGCAGCCTGGGACAGTGGAGGTGTCCCCATGGCAGGGGTGGCACTGGGTGGGATTTAAGTTCCCCTCACACCCAAACCATTCCATGATGAGTGCGTGAAAAAACTGGGCAGACACATGAAAAACAGCAAGCTTGCTTTTTTCCTTGCTTTTTAATTTTTTTTTTTTGGGTGCATCTAAATCCCACTTGGCCAAGAGAAAGGATTTTTGTTTTTTTGAATGTCGATGCCACATCCCAACCATCCCCACGTTCTAACCAGTGTGCAAATTGCCATCCAAAACATATGGAGGGAACAGATGGGAGGGAACTTCCTGTGAGCCATGGGAGAGAGGGGAGAAAAAAGGAAAAAACCAACTAAAGATTAAAAAAAAATTAAAAACACTTAGTGACAATTTACACTTACAAACCAGTGAAAAAAAAATTAAAAAATCATAAAAAAACAGGAGCAGGCAAGAAGACATCCGCGTGTGGCTGTGCAAGGAGAAGCTGTACATGTTACAGGAGGCTGGATTCAGGAAGGACACGGAGGGGCTGCAGTGAATCCAGGGNCGGCCTCAGGCTGGGCCAGGGGAGGCTCAGGGTGGAATCAGCAGGAATTTCTCCATGGAAAGGGTGCTCAGGCCTTGGCAGGGGCTGCCCAGGGAGGTTTGGAGTCACCATCCCTGGAGGTGTCCAGGGAGGGCCTGGAGCTGGCACTCAGTGACAAGGTGGGGACCAGGCACAGCTCGGACTGAGTGGTCCTGGAGAGCTTTTCCAAATTGAACTCTGTGATTCCATGAAACCCAGCCGTGGCCAGGCTGGAATTTGCTGTTGCCTGAAGCAGGAAGCTCCTGGAATTCGCTGCCACCAGCAGCAGCAGGGAACTCTCACACCCCAGCACTGGCTGCAGCAGGAGAGGTGATTCTGATTCTGACACAAAGAGCTGCCTCCAACCTTTGTGTTTTCCACCCTCTTTTGCTTTTCCTGGTCCTCAGCTTCAGGTAGATAAAAAACTCCAAGTTCTTACGGCAGATTTATTGTTGGCTGATCCCCTAAAACATCCAAAGCTCTGTGAACCCAAACCTGGCCCCAGAACAAACTGAATTATGCAAGAGCTCAGGAAACCTCTCTGTGCTGGGCCAGGACAGGTGCCAGGTCTCAAGGACACGGTTTAGGGCCACTGCTGGCTCTCCAGGGGGTTTTATTACATCCCAGCGACAGGGGAAGAGCAAAAAGTGACGTAACCAGAGAGAAGGTGACTTCCCCAGGCACAAGGATTGGGAATGAGATTCCCTTATCCCTGAACCCCCTGCTCCAGTCAGAGCTCCCCAACCTCAGGTTCATTTATTTGCACACCCAAATTAGCAAAACCCACCTTTGAACCCAAGGACTGACAGATCTCCTAACAATAACTGCATTTCACAAACAGGATTTCTAAAGATACACACACGTGATGGATGGAGTGAGCCTGTCTTACCACAAAGTAAAACCAGGCTTAAAATCCGCTCAGGAATCTTTCCACGTCTCTGCCTTTTGGCAACTCTCATCCAGGAGGGGATGACATCATCTGTCTGGATCCTGCAGCCATCAGGATGCACAAGCACCCCAAAGCCTGCAATGCCTCCCCAAAGTGCCTGAATGTGCATCCTGTTCCTGGGACTGAGATTAATAAACTCTTATTGGCAGGATGACTCAGGGAGCTGGAGCTGGAGCTGGGCTCGTCTCGACTCTCTGCATTTGCAATGAGATTCCCCTGATTTATTTTATCTGCAGTAATTAAGGCAGCTTCTCCCTCACTGCCACGGCACCGGGAAGATTTAAAAATAACATGAGAAACAGCAGCAGGGATCAGCAAGAAAACTGCTCTGCGTGGGTAAAATTTCACTTGAATGTACATGGAATGATTTCTGCTGCTCAGGGGCCCTGCCAGAGCCAAGCCTGCAAGACAAACTGCTTTTATTTCGGGGTTTCAGCCTCAGCATCCTCTCAGACTGTGCCAGCAACACCAAACCCCAACACTGGTGCAACAATTGCAGAATCAACAAGAAACTCCAAGGTGTCTCCTCAGAGGAGACGCTCCCAGGCTGGAATTTCTGCAGCTTTGCAGGAGTTTTGTCCTTGCACAGCCGAGTCACTGCCTGAGGCAGCTGCAGTCACGGATCTGCCCTGGGCTCTGGGGAGAATCCCCCCGGGAGCCCCCAGCCCTCCCGGGACAGCAAACCCGGCTGGCTGCAGCATTCCCGGGGAAGAGGGGCTCGGGAGCAGCGCCAGCCCTGCAGGACCTGCAGGATCCTCCCTCTCCAGAGCCTCTTCAGCCCAGCCCAGCCGGGGAAAACAGGGAGATTCAGCTTCCCCCCCAGACTTCCCGGGAGAAGCAGGGAAGGCAAAGCAGTGCAAGATCCCCAGGCTCAGGGTGCTGAGGTTCAGCCGAATTTCGCACTTCCAGCAGGAATTTTAACCCTCCCCGTGCTTCCTGGCCCAAGGGATGGGCTCAGTGCCCCAAGGCTGTGGCTGCAGAGGTACCACAGGATTTTCTTCCAAAATCCCCTCTAAATCCACCCCAGTTCAGCTCCACAAGGCTCTGGATATCCAGACATTGTAAATAACCTGATTTCTAACTAAACTAAGACCAATATCACTAAAACCAATCACTGCCTCTGGGACTGATTCTTTCTGCCACATTCATTGCAATAATCACCAAATTAATTTTTTTTTTTAAATGCCTCATCTGAGGGCACAAAGAGCAGAGCAGGAGCTGCAGCCTGGATTATCCCACCCGTGTTCTGGAACTGCTGCATCACTGCAGCAGCACCCCTGAGCTGCAGCGAGCACAAAACCCCTCTGTCACCATAAACCACAACCAGCAGAGCTCCTCCCGGGCTTGACTTTATGGAATAATTTATTATACACGTCAAGATTTTTCTGTCACCTTTAATTAATTTCTCACTTGATGATTCTGGGGGTTTGTTAAAGGTATTTCCTCTATATTTGTTCACTTTTCACACCTCAGTGTGGAGCCTTGGAGAAGCTCCATCCCACCAGTTCTGCCTATCCTGCCCTGGAGATCAGGGTTTGTTTCTCGGCCTTTTCTTCTTTAATTCCTGCTTTCTGCTCCTTTCTCCCCTCCAAACCATCTCAGGCACTTAACAACCGAGCTAATTAAGGGAAGGCTCCACCCTGCAGCCTCTCGTGCTAATGAAGGGGTCGGTAATTTCCTGGAGCTCTGCTGTGGATGTTGCAGCATCGCTCCCCAGGCAGCGTGAAAAATTCCCATTTTCCTGGGTAAGCACTGCCTGGAGCCCGAACTCGCCGCGTGCTGCTCGTCAAGGTCAGGCAGGCTGGAATAAAAACATCAGCAGCAGGAACTGAACAATAAGTACAAACTGTAGTGCTGCAGGCTCACAAATGACATTTTCTCTGGCGTTCGGTGTCCCAGAATAAAGCACGGCCAGTCCTCCCGGGGAAAACGGCAGAGCTCTCGCTTCAGTTCTCACCCTGGCTTTATTCTCCAGGAATAAAGTGATTTGTGAGACTCATTACGAGCTCTCCGGGCTGTGGGGCTGATCCTCCAGCACGCTGGCATTTACACCAGAGGGAAGAGCCGTCCTACAGGTTTCCTCCCGGCTCGCCCCGTCCCTGCACGGGCCGGCGGAGAGGAGGGACAGCAGCCTCGGCACTCCGGCAGCTCCGCTTTGGGAATTTTCCTTTATTTTCAGCAGCCGCCTGGCGGATCGCATCCCCTCAGAAGATGCACATCCCCATTTCCGTGACAGATGTGGCAAAGCCCTCGCGGCGGCAGGAAGAGGGAGAACTTCGCACCTGCCAGCCCTCCTGACCCAGCAGCGGCGCTCCGCGCCCCGTTCCTCGCGGCCGCCGCTGGAGCGCAAATTTAAGCCGTGTTTTACTCCCAAGGCCATCACTCCTCCCGCTGCCAGGCGGAACAGGCAGGAAGGAAATGTCCATTTAATGGAATTACAGCCCGAATTTCCTGCAGTGCCTGCAGAGAGCCTCGCTCCGGAGCGGGAGCAGCTTTTGGGGGGCACAAGTGGAGTTTGAGCCCGGCTGGGTCATTCCCCCGGGGCCAGAACGGCGATTCCTGGCTGGGGTGGTTTCTATTCCGTGATTCCCATCTGTGCCTGGAGCCAGGATTCAACCCCGCATTTCTCCTCTAAACACCCAGACAGCACAAAGAAACGGGGAAGTTAAGCAGGAGCTGGGGAATAAATGGTTATCTGAGGGAAATGATCCCAATAAAGAGCTGGAGACAGAGAGCTCTGGGTTTTGTCTCGTTTGTCATCATCTGAATATGGATGAAAGCAGTGGCAAACTAAAAGATGCCCAGTGTGCCAGCAAGCAACCTCACAGGCTGCTGAAGGATTATTGTTATTTTTCATTACAGAAATGAGTTTGATAAGTAGAATAATTCAATATCTACATGTGCCTGACAATTGTGGGAGATAAGGGTCTGCCTCTCCCCTTTCCCCTCTTTTTTCTTTGCTCTACAGGTGCCTTCCCTTGTTAATTTATAGATTATTGAATCCAAAATTGTCACGGGACAGGGCAGCATTTTGTGCAGCGTCTGATTTGTGTCTCAGAGGATTTGCCTTTCTTGCAGAAGCAGACAGCTGCAGCGTTTCCCAGCCACCAGAGCCTCCCCATCCCAACCACCACCGCAGGGCCAGGCAAAAACGAGGGTTTGGCCAGCAGAGAACACAGAACTGTGGGAATTCAGGCCGGCGCAGGATCCTGGAGGGGTTTGGGATGGGAGGGACCTTAAATTCATCCCATTCCACCCCTGCCAGGGCAGGGACACCTCCCACTGCTGCTCCAGCCTGGCCCTGGACACTGCCAGGGATCCAGGGGCAGCAACAGCTGCTCTGGGAATTCCATCCCAGCCCCTCCCAGCCTCACAGGGAGCAATTCCTCCCCAGTATCCCACCTAACCTCCTCTCTGGCAGTGGGAATCCTCCCTGACCCCGCCCAGGGGCAGCAGGAGCTGCTCGGAGCCCCGGCTGTCGGACCCTGCTCTCCGGGAAACACAAACCCTCGGTCATTCCGGTTCATCCCTCCCCATCCAGCCCGGCCCTCCTGCTCCTGTGGGCAGTCCCTGGTGCTCAGCGGAGCTGCAGTTGATGCCAGCCCCACAAACGCTAAAACTGTCTGAATTCTGCTCTGAATTCTGCTCCTACCCTTCCTGAGCCCCACAGGGGGGGCACTTTTAGACAAATAAACCCCCAGAAAGCAGATATTTCCTAACAGAAGCCATGATTTTGCATCTTAGCATCATTTTGTTTCTTCTCTCCTCAGATTTTCCAGGCTGCTGATCCACTGGGTTATTTCTGGTTTCAGGTGTGGTGACATCCCAGAGGATGGAGCATCCCAGGGTTGGAGCAGCAGGTGAGGCAGCTCAGCCCAGCCCCAGCTCCCTGCGCAGCCCAGAGGATTTTCCCAGCATCCATCCACGGCTGCCCCTTCCCCTCAGGGCTCCTCTCCCTCTCCTAGGCTCTGCAGCGGGTTTAATTTCTGCTCTGCAAACCCACAACTGCTTCCCATGGAGGTTGTGTGATGGGATGAACATTCCCTAATGTAAGGTTGATGTTGTTTCGGTGGACGGTCGGGACGGATGGTGATGAGAGATCTCTGTAGTTTGGTTTTAGGGCGTGAGGTTTATTGT
Source organism: Melanocharis versteri (assembly GCA_013397845.1). NCBI lineage: Eukaryota > Metazoa > Chordata > Aves > Passeriformes > Melanocharitidae > Melanocharis > Melanocharis versteri. Next base: position 14,568 of record VZTG01009083.1, read on the forward strand.
TAAGGATGTGGATGTAGGGGCCTTGCTGGGAGCTGCCAGCCACAGCTCAAAGCAGGACAAAAAGNACCACTCTCTGGACCCTTTCTGCCAAGCTAGCAGGGTCTGCTCTGCCCCTTGGAGCTGTTTGCTAGCAGAAGGCATTGTTCAATAAAAGGGGATTATCTTCAGCCAGCCACACCATTGTTTTCCAGCTGTTCAGTAACTGAGGCCTGGTATCTCAAAGCTTGCCTTCATTTCTATTTCACCTAGAGTTTCCATGTTCTCAGCATCTTTTGCCAGGCAATAAAACTTCCCTGTTTCATCTTCCCCAACACCTAGGATCAGGAAGGATGAAGGGAAGCCTCGGACTCGAGGGAGCAGCAGCCTCCAGTCCTCATTTCAGATTCCCACCCCAAACCTTCAGTTTGTTTCCCGGAGTTGTTTTCTCCCTCCCAAGGAGGTGCAGCAGTTATCTCTCTTCCAGAAAAACCTGTCCCTGAGGCTTGTGCAGCTCTGAAACCTCTGGTGGCAGCACCAGGCTTTGTGTGCAGAGATCTGAGGGGAAACTCATCCACTGGGAAACGAAAGGTTCTCCCTAAGTAAAGGAATTGTGGGGCCCAGGGACCCTTCGAAACCCCATTGATCCAAAAGGCACCTGGAGGAATTCTGCAGTTTTGAGGGTGGTTCATGGAAGGCTGATGGGCAATAAACACATCATTCCTCACTGGTGTGGAGTTCACAGAGCAAAGCTCTCTTTAAATTAGAACTGAGCAGGAGTTAATATTGATAAATGGAGCTCAGACCACGCCCGATTATTTTATCCAAATGAAATGAAAGTGTTAATCGGCACTTTAATTGCACAATGCCAATTAACTCCAGCTGCTGTGCTGCACCCACAGCTGGGATCCAACACATGGAAGAAATAAGAATTAAGGTTGTCTGCTCTCTGCTTTGCCTTTGGATTAAAGCTTTGGGCACGGAAAAGGGAGGTTCCTGGGACAAAGTGACACTGAAGTTGTTAAAAGGCAAAATTTGTGTCTCCAATTTTCATGCATTTGAAAAAAAAAAGGCTTTGTTTATTCATGGGCCTTAAATAAACCAAGGGATAAAGACATCCCTGGCATCTTGTCGTTTCTTTTCCCAGCCAAAATGAAATTACACTGAAATTCCTATTTATTTCCAGGACGTGCTTTATCTACAACAGCTATTTATTATCATAATTACAGCAGGGCTTGCAGAGCAACAAATGCTGTGCATTATTAAAGCCTGGGGGTTTGCAATTTCCATGGGTAAACATCATCCCAAGGAACTGCAGGGACATCCTTTGGGATGTCACCACTCTTTGAAACCAGAAATAACCCAGAGCCTCAGCAGCCTTGAAAATCTGAGGAGAGAAGAAGAAAAAAATGATGCAAAGATGCAGAATCATGGCTTCCATTAGGAAATATCTGCTTTTTTGGGGCCTATTTGTCTAAAAATGCCCCCGGTGGGGCTCGGGTAGGGCAGAAATGACCCCTGAGTGTTCGGTCCCTGCTCTGAGTCCCTCTGGGGATGCTGCTAATGGGTTTTTGAGAGGTGAGGGTCAGGGCACCCCAGAGAGGCTCCTAAAAGGCTGTTAAAGATGGATTGGAAGCGTGAAAACCTCCCCCGAACCCCTCGGCCAGGGAATAAAATCCCTTTTTGCAGAATTGTGGTCAGGAGAGGGAAAGGGCTGAGCTCAGGATCTGGTCCAACAACAGCCAGGTGGAGGAGAAGGTGTTGTTCTGCCCAGAAAACAGGGGGGAAATGGAGCATGAGACACATAAAAACAGGATTTAAACACTAAACATTCAGTTCATTTCCTTTAGATTACATTAAAGGATTCCAGGATAATGCAAACTTAGAGCTGCACCAATATCCAACATTTTCCTGCATTTTCCATCGAAGAATTCGACATGTTCCTGGATTCTAAATAAATCAAGTGAAACGTGGCTGATCACAAAAATTAAGAATTTTTAGCCATTATTACTATATTTATCCTGCTGTTATTATTATTATTGCCAAACATTAATGAATATTTTCCCTTTTAAAGCAAGCTGTGTTACACAGCCCTGACAATCAGCACCCCCACATTTTGGGTCTCCTCTGTGGGATCTGAATGCCAGAGCTGATCTCCCAAAAACCCCGAAGAGAACAGGCCGTGTTTGGCACAAAAGCAGACTAAACATTGCTTTTTTCCCTTTAAAATCCAATTTGACCCAAAGGCCCCCAGTTGGCTGCAAATTCCAGCCCCACCTGAGCCATCCAGGGGGAGCTTGGATCCAGCCCTTTGCTCCTGGTGCCTCAGAGCTCCTCCAGGAATTCCTGGTTTGGATCCCCCCACGGGATTTCTTGTCACATTTTAGCGTTTAAATGTGATTGATTGCGTTTGCTTTGGTTTAATGAGCCCTCAGCTGCGATGAAGAGATCGAAAAGCCCAACTCAACATTGATATTTCAGTCACAGCAGCCACACGGCCCCAGCCCCACGGCCAGGTGGGTTTAGAAATGCGTGTGCAGAGCTCCACATCTGAGAAGAATTTGAAAAAATAATTTGAAAAGCTAAAATTTCTTCCTCTCGGAATAAACTGGAAGATCAAGACCCATTTTTTATATGTACTGTGATTGCTGTCAGATTTTCCTGCCATAATCAGGTTTTTGTATCCTCCAATTTCATGCCCATCTCTGACGAAAATTAAAGATTTCATCAACAAAAATACAGACCCTCAGTGGACAAACAGATTTATTCTTATTCCTGGGTGAAAATATCAGTGAAGGATCAAATGTTGGCTTTTGGAGCAGATCTCTAAAGCCGTGCTCAGCACCCCAAAAACCAAATCCCAAATAAATCAGTTAATTTATGGCAGAATCCACAACTTTCCCTTCCTAATTCTAATTGGATCGATACTGAAACATCGGAGGGTTTTTTCCTTCCCAATGATCAGATCATCAGCAAAACGTTCATCAATAGCTGACATTTGCTGTAGCAGGAGGAAATGGCTCCAGGAGATAATTAAACCTCGCTATCCTCTGATTTGGGGGAGCCCACTGCCTTTCCCCACTGAGGAGTCTCTATTACTGATCCAATTAATAAATTCCATCAGCTGGAATTTCCTGCTGGTGAGTGAGTAATAATGAGATTTAGCAGAGAAATCCCAGCTCCAGCACCGCGGGATTAGTGGGACCAGCCGCAGGTAACCTCCTTTTGTGCAGTCACCCCCAGTTTTTGTGCAGTCACCCCCAGTTTTTGTGCAGTCACTCCCAGTTTTTGTGCAGTGCCGCCCCAGTTTTTGTGCAGTCACCCCCCGTTTTTCTGCAGTCACCCCCAGTTTTTGTGCAGTCA
>VZTG01009083.1:46958-62692 GCA_013397845.1 Melanocharis versteri
TCTTTTCATCAAATTCTACATAGGGAACAAAAAGCCATTAAATGAGTAGGTTCAGATGGGATCTTGGGAATAAATTGTTCCCTGCGAGGGTGGGGAGAGGCTGGGATGGAATTCCAGAGGAGCTGGGGCTGCCCTGGATCCCTGGAAGTGTCCAAGGCCAGGTTGGACGAGTTGGGACAGGATCAATTTGTGGGAAAACAGCAGAAAATTTGAAATTCCAGTATTTTCCAGAACAATCCGACTGCAGCACAAACCAGGCTTTCAAGTGTTAAATAATTCTGATTTTTTAATCTGACTTCTCTGGCTCTGCAGTCCCTGCAAGATAAAGGAGCCAAAATGCACATTTTTGCCTCAGAAGGACTTTGCCAACTTCTCATTTTCAATCATTTCAGCAGCAATTCTGTGTCCAGCCCCAATAAAAATTATTTGGCAGAAATTTGGCATCTGAACACCATTAAACATTCTGTGTTTGCACCCCAATTCTCCGTTAAAAGGAGAGAAAAGTGATGGGATTTGCACCACTAAATCTTCCAGATTCCCAGAACTCAAAGTCTTCAGGACAGATCCTACAAAGAAAAGAAAATAGAAATAATTTCTGTCATCAAGCAACCCACTTTCAAGTTTTATGTCTTTTAGAATTTAGGTTCAACACAGTTGCTCATGTTAGAATTAAACTGGCTTTTTAAAGCCGAAAATCACCACAACAAACCCAAGTTTTATGTTGATATTTTTATTTTTCCAGAAAACATTTGGTCTTTTGTGTACATTTAGAAGTTACATAATTTGCTAAAAAAATAAATAATAAAGCAAGATTTATTCCTCTCAGGCTTTTTCAAACATCTCCAAATCAAATTTTGCCTTCCCAGCCACAGCCATTTTTAGCAGCAGACTCAGGTTTTTTATTTCATCTCATGGTTCCAAAGGTTTCTTTTTCCTTCCTGGGAATTTGTCCTGGAGATGTCCCAGGGCTGAGCTCCCAGAGCCCCTGTGCTCAGGGGGATGCTGCTCCAGCCTGTGCTCAGCTTTGGAGAGAAAAAAATCCTCAAAAACCCAGAATATTCCACTGGAAAACAACTGCGAAATTACTCCTGACTTGACAGGCGTACAAAAATGAGTCTTTTTCTAAAATTACAAGTTCAGCACCATTTTTTTGTTGTTTTCAGCCATTAATGTGATCGATTTGGCTGTTAATCTCTGGTTTAAGGCAGGAAAAACTCCTGGATTTAGAACCATCCTCGGTCCTTCCTTCTGAGCACCAGCTCCCAGAGGCACCATTTGCCTCTATCGTTATTTACCTCTATCATTTTTTACAATTGTTTTCCTTCTCTCTGTTCCATTCCAGGGCTTTTCCTTGCCCTGATCACACACAGCAACCCAGTGGCAGCTGGGGTGGGGTTGTAGGAAAATCTGAGATTTGAGATTGGTCAGAATCTGAGATTTGATATCGGTCAAAATCTGAGATTTTATATTGGTCAAAATCTGAGATTTGAGATCGGTCAGAATCTGAGATTTGATATCGGTCAGAATCTGAGATTTGATATCGGTCAGAATCTGAGATTTGATATTGGCCAAATACGTGATTTTTACACACCCTGCACCATCCAGGAGTTTAAAGCTTGGCCAGACCCGGTGCATTCCATCTTTTCCCAGATCCTGATTGTTTTGGGGAGGAACAATTATAATTTTACTCCACGAATTGAGGTTTTTTGCCTTTAATTGCTCCCCTCTCTGAAGTTTGCCCCACTGACCTCCCCAGCTCCCCCCTGCTCTGTCCCCGCTCCCTTTGCCACACAAGGAGATGGTTTTTGTGGCAACGTTCATAATTTAAAACCCTCATTTCATTGCTGCTTTGATTGCAAAGCGTTGATTTCCATTCCCTCCATCTGACAAAGGCCATGAGCCAGAATTCTCATCACCACTCCTCGCGTCGTCCGTGGAAATGAAATTCTTTTTATGCTTCTTCTTCTCCTATTGTGGTGCTGGGAGACAAAGAAATCCCATTTTTAGTGATTTCTTTCCTTCCTCCCTGCGAGGGAACGCACTCCTGCTGCATCCAGGCCTTTTCCCTCTGAGCTCTCCCTGTCTGCTGGGGCTGGGGCTGGATTTTGCACTCAGGTCCCTGCCCAGGCTCAGGATTTGGCTGCAGCTGGGACAGAACCGAGACCAAACTCCAAACAGGCCCCCAGAACTCGTGGTTCCAACAGGAAGGGTTTTTCCACCTTTACACACGCTGAATTCCACACGTTGCCAGGTTTCATGGAATCCCAGGATGGGTTGGGTGGGAAGGGACCTTAAATCCCATCCAGGGACCTTAAATCCCATCCAGGGACGCCTCCCGCTGTCCCAGGCTGCTCCAGCCTGGCCTTGGGCACTGCCAGGGATCCAGGGCAGCCACAGCTCCTCTGGGAATTCCATCCCAGCCCCTCCCCACCCTCACAGGGAGGAATTCCTTCCCAAAATCCAATTTTTCACTCTCTTTCAGCTTAAAGCCGTTCCCCTGTTCCTTGTTTCTGCACCAGTATTAAAAATCCAGGCCCCAAGGCCAGATTGTTCATATTTCCCAGCTGGGGGCTTCCAGAGCCTCCTTCCTCCGTGTGTTTTATGGAAGCACATGGAATTGTGTGGAATTCGGGGCTGCTGCTGGGCTGTCCTGGGGCTGCTCCAGTGTCCAGAGGACAAACAAGGGACACACCTGTCCCCAAACCCCACTGCAGATCTTCCAACAAACCAATCCTGCTTGGTCTGGATCCCAGCTACCTCCACCTGGCCGTGAAGGTCGGAGGAATTGAAGGAAAAAAATCAAAATACGGCCTGACCCCACCTGCGGGAGGATCCTCTGCGTGGACGGATAATGATGAGAGACCTCTAAAAGCAAGTTTTGGGTTTAGAGCATGAGGTTTATTGTGGAAGGGCCTCGCTTGGAGCTGCTAGCTGCAGCTCAGAGCAGGCCAGAAAGGTGAGAGAGGCACGAGGGAAAGAGGGTCAGAAGGCAAGAGAGGGGGCAAGGGAGACAGCAGGGCAAGCGAGGCAACCGGGCAAGAGAGAGAGGTTCTTGCTCACAATACATTAAATCATCTTCTGTGCTGAATATTCCAATTTCCACTAACCAATGTGCTGCAAGATACAAATCCTATAGCATTTACATACAGCCTATGAGAATCCTTACATTACCATACTACATTACATTTTAAACCCTAAAGACTGCTCTTTGGACCCCTCCTCCAAGCCATCAGGGTGTCCTCTGACCCTTCCGGTCCTGTGAGCAGAGGGCATTGTTTAATGAAGAGGGATTACCTTCAGCCTGCCACACCATTGTTTTCCAGTTGTTCACTAGCTAAGCTTTGGTATCTCAAAGCTGGCTTTCATTTCAATTTCACCTATAGTTTCCATGTTCTCAGCATCTTTTGCCAGGAAGTAAAACTTCCCTGTTTCATCTTCCCCAACACCCACCCAAATGCTGAGCTCAGAACCCTCCAGTCCTCGTTGCCACCACCCAAAGCTGCCCCAACACCTGCGAAACGTCCCAATTCTTCACCCCCATGGGTGAAAGTCCACCCTGTCCCGCTGTCACCCCTGGCTGACAGGGATATCAACTCCCTTCCCCAGCTCGTGCCTGACATTTGCTGCTGGATTTGCTAATTAGTCCATTATTTGCCACGCAGGGTTTGCCTGTGCTGTGTCATTATTGACCTGCCGCGGCAGAGCCGCTTCCAGGGCTGCAATTAAAACACAGGAGTTGACTTTAAGCTGTTTTCCCTCTCCTGGCTGGGTTTTCCTGCTGCCCAGTGGCTGCTGCTGCTCGCACACGCCGCTCCCGGCTCCGGCAGAAGGGAAGAGCTGATCCAGCCGGGCACCAAACCAACCCAGATTGCATCCTGGCAGCGGGCATCGTTCCATCAAATCCCGCTTGCCACGCCAACAGCCCGGCCCACGCGAGGCCCCGAGTCGTGCAGGGCCTGCTGGCCAGATTGGAGCGGGTTTTGATGGACAAGAGGAGATTTTCCCGGGAGGTTTGGGGCTGGTAATGTGCAGGGAAGCGTGGAGCAGGCGGGGTTTGGAGTACAGAGCCTGGGACTGTGAGGACTTTGTTTTTACCTCAGCACAGATGAAGGGCTGTGGGTTTTAGCTGCACTTTGGAATTAGAAATGCGCTCAAATATTGCGATTACTGGGGTGGGCTGTGTCCCGTTCCCTGTCCTGGCTCCCGTGGGAGCAGCTTTTCCCAAAGGGACTCCTGCAGGGATCGAGGACTGATTTCCCGGAGTTATTCCTGAGGAAATCACAACCCCTGAGATCCCAGAACGCTCAGGGCAGGGAGTGCTCCGTGTTGTGCCAAAGCAAAGAGCTGCAGGTGCACAAATCACCTCTGAAAAACGTTCCAGTGATGGCTCAGCCTGGATTTCCCCCCGTGCAGTGACCTCAGCCTGCTGGTGGAGGACAGGAGATAACCAAACCCCTTATCAGCAGCCAGATACAGGGCACTGCTTGAGATAAACATCACAACACGGCGCTTCCTGCCTGCCTCAATCTAATTAATTAATTCCTTACTTAGGAACCAGCCCTGTCTCCAGCCTCATCCTTGGAGTGCTGACTGGAGACTTTCTGGAGCTCCACATATCATTAACCTGAGAGTATAAAGCCCTTTCCTGGGGGAAGGAGCATTTGTTTGCTGAGAAGCAGCAGAAACAGGCAGAAAAATCAATTTTACGCTGCAAGATTTAGAATTGAATTTAAGAAATCCTTCCTGAAGGCCATGTCAAATAAAGACATCAGCTGTGAGGCAGCTGAGGGAAGTCAGGGAGCAAAACTATTCTGCTTCAGGGCTTGGTTTTGTTATCTGAGTGCTGGAGTGGTACCACAGGTGCCAAACATGGCACACACTTTCCTGAGGGGAAAAAAATCCCAATCAAGGCTGCAGTCCCCCCCACTGTTCAGAGCAGTGTCTATTTGATGTATTTTATGGATTTTATTGGCTAATGAAAGCTGTCAAATCTCAAGTGAGAAAAATATGATCAGTGTTTGTATTTGGACAGCTCGTGGCCCAAGCCAAGTTCCCAATTCTACCCCAAGCTCCTCAAACATTCGAAACGTCCACCCCTGACCTCAGGTGAGTTCCTTACACACCCGTGAAGGTGCCCAAACATCACTAATTTACTATTATAAATTTACTGCCTGTTTTTAAGGCTCGTCTGAGGCCCAAGAGCAGCATCCACACATTGATATCTCGTGTATAACGAGTCAAACTGAGATAAAACCACCTCATCCATCCTGCACATCAGTGTGATCAGGAAAACAAACTGATGGATGAGCCACAAATAAAAACCTTCATTTATCAGCTTCTCTCAAGCCTGAACTTTAAATTTTTTTTTTCCCCCAGCTACAAATCTTTGCTGAAAAGAAGCTTTTGATCATCTTCCTCAGAGCAGAAAGGCCCCACTGGCAGTGCCAGCAGAGAAACTGCTCCAGAGGGGCAGCACTTCCAGCCCCTCCTGAGTGAAATCCCTGCTGGCACAGGAGAAGGGAAGGGCTGGATGGGAAATTCCCTTGGGAAAGAGCCCCATCCATCAGCTGGCACCACCCTGGGGCTTTTTACTCGGAACCAGAGAGTTAGAAGTGTGTGAAGGTTGGAGCTCTTGGTGTCCAAAGCCAAAACCACCTTTCACCCCTCCAAAAGAGGACTTGGAATATGAAAAAATCCAGGAGATCATCAAAATTTAAGAAACAGGATAAATTTCTGGGCAGACAGGTTGCCTGTGTGTGCCAAGCATCTGTTCAGGGGTCATTTATTCTTGGGTAAGTGTTGGTTTTGGGCAGGCCCAGCTTTAGATCACGCTGTGAACCCTCCCCTTATCTCCCACGGCTGCTTTTCCATCTCTCCTCAGGATACTGAGCAGTTTGCTGCCAATTGCTCCCACAAGTTACTGTGGGGTGATTCAGAACAGGTGAAAAAGAAGCATTTGTGTAAATCAAAGCAGTTTTATTCAACCTGCAGGTGAGCAGGAGGGGCTGAGAGCCATCTTCACGCAGGGATCAGCTCTGTGCCTGCTCTGTCGGGGCAGTGTCTAGGCCAAGCTTTGGGTGAGTTCGGATTCAGGCTCAAATCCAGTGACTTTACACTTGCTCAGCCCTTGTTTAATTAATTACCTGCCACTCACTGAAGCTTGAGTTAAAGCCAAGCCCCTTCTCTGCCCTGTGCACACGTGGCAATCACCAGCTCTCAGCCAAAAGCTCATTAAAAATCTGCCAAAAAAGGTCTTTTTCCTTCACCTTTCATCTAGGAAAGAAGTTGCTTCTGTTTTCTCAGCTTCCCTTGGAGTCACTTGCCTGGGAAAGTCTTTGATTGATTATTGCATCTCTCTTCCACCATCTTTTAATTTGTTAATGTTTGATTTCTGTCTTGGTAAAGAGAGAAAAGCCAAGTTAAAGCAGGCAGCAAGAGTGTCCCCAGCGACCTGTGAAGAAAACCTTAATTAACCCTTGGAAACCCCTCCCATCTCTCAGAAAAGCTCAGGCTGCTGCTCCCAGCCCTCAAACAGGGGCTGCAAGCTGAGGGTCAGGGCTGAAATCAGAATTAATGTGGCTGTTCACGAAGATCCCAACATCCCTCGTGTTCAGGCTGGGGATAACAGGGATTTTTAGGGGTAACGTGATGGGAACAGAAGTCTCGGGCCAGCAATGTAAAATAGAAAAATCTCTGAGTCCTGCTGGGAAATGGTGAATTTTGGGTGTTTAGGAAGCCGGTGCTGGGCAGGGTGAGTTGTTCTTGGGGCTGGTGAGTCCGTGATTCCCTTCTCCTCAGCTCTCCTGCCCCAGGAAGCAGGGATGGCCCTCAGCCCCCCCAGGCACTGCTGGAGCAGGGCTGGCCTCGTCCCCAGGGTTCCCCCTTCGTGACACCCCACAAGGTGATGGAGTCCCCAAGCTGGAGATCAGGCTTAACATTTTATCTGGACTCCAAAATTTACATTATAAAAATTACAATGTAATTGCCCGTGGATTACCCAAGGCACTCAGAACACCCCAGACCCTCAGGCATTCTTCCCTGCCCCCAAAATTGCTCAGCACTGCCCAAAATCCAGGCTGATTTAGGGGGCTGAAGCTGTTCCCAGGCAATGAACAGTGAGAATCACCTTGGAAAAGCCCAGCCACACCAAGTGGTGGTGCAGCACCCCAGAAAAACCCCAAAGCTCCCAGGATCACTGGAATAAATGAGCTCCCACCCATGCAGAGGATTGAACACCCTGGAGCAAGGAGGGGTGGGGATAAACGCAGGTGGGAAGCTCAGATGGGTCAGAATTACCTGTCCTAGCACTGGGGCAGAGATAAAAATGGTGAGGTTTGGTTAAAGATGGGATTGCAGGGAAAAGATTTTGAAAAATATACCCCAAGGAATATTGAGCTCTTTATATGGACACCTTCAAATTGCTGTAAAATACTAACGTCCTTCAGATATCTTGGGGTCAAAAGTTGCGTTTTAATCCCAGAGCAATATTTTTTTTCCAAGGTCAGGAGTCCGTGGATGCTCTGAGCCTTCTTTGTTCTCTTCTCCATCTCTAATCACCTTTTTTTTAAGCTTTCACGGCTCCCTCAGAACACTTTGGGTGTTAAGCCAGCCCAGACAAGAGAGGGGATAAAATAAAATCGCACTGAAGTGACATTCACACAAATAAACAAACGAACAGGGGAGGCTGCAACTGCCTCTCTGCTTTATTTCTTTTAGATTGGTTCAGAAAGCCAAATGAACTCAGTCTGGGCTCAGCAATTGGGCTCAGTCTCCTTTCATTCCAGCCCAAGGGTGTCACATCTCCCTTTATTGTGCTGCTTCCTCGTGGATTCAGACTTGGAACCGATAAACAAATCCGCTCAGAGCTGAAGGCTGGGTCTTGGCAGATCAATTTGATAGCAAAATGAAGGGTTTTGGCTCTCTGCATGAAGAGCAGGGCAGACAGAGCAGGGGGAAAATGGGGTTTTAGGCTGATTTGCATTTGCACAGCCCTGAAATGAAATGTTTTCAGAGGTGCATTTTCCTGGTGGGGAGTAGAGCTGTACAGAGCTCATTCATGGTGGGATATCTGAGGCTTCTCCATAGAGTTTGGAAGAATCTGAGTGTTTAAAGTCTCTGAAATTCTGCTGAGAGTCACCTGGGATAACAAATTAAGTGTAAGGAACACTCGAGGCTTTCTGGCAAACCCCACATTATGATCGTGGGGTGGCTGATCTGGTTTTACCCTGTCCCAAAGCACATTAAATCCCACCTGGGTCAAGATTTGGGCTTTTTTCCAAGCAGCTCTGCACACACAGCCCCACCTGTCCCCTCTCCCTTGCTTTTCATCCCTGTTCACTTCTCCTTTTTCACCCCCAGAAAAAGGTTCTGAGTCTCACCCCCCTCATCAGGGATGATTTTCCTCTGGCCCCAGATTTCCAGGGGTAAATACACCTCACGGAGAATCCCTGGGCTCTCATTCCAGCTGGGTTTGAGAGGGTGGAAGCCAGGCTCCTCAGGTTATCCTAATTCCTCATCTTCCTCCATCTGTGACTGCAGATTTGTCCCTGCTGAAGTGGCAGTGAGGCAGTGAGGGGTATTAATAGAAGCAAATGATTTTACAAGCTTCAAAAAGGGCCATAAATCAACACCTGAGAGCTGAATGTTCCCAGCAGTCGGGGGCAGCTCCCGCTGAAAATGAACCTTTTTCCTCAATGGATTTGCTCACAGAGGGTGAAATAACAATTCCAGAGCAGAGGCTCTCTGGAGAGAGCTTCAGTGAGGTTTTCTGGTCCTTAAAGCGCAGTCAGGCTCCAGGCAAACCCCTCTTTGGTGGCTCCTGCTCTTCCTGGGCTCAGGTAGGCCAAGCTCTGGCCGAATTTGTCACCTGCCAGCCACGGACAAGCTCCTGATGATGACACTCCTGTGGGCCAGTGCGGGACCATTAGGGGTTTCTCCCCCTGCAGTGCTAAAAGAAAAGCAATTTCCCCCTTTTTTGATGGTATAACTCCCAAATGCCCATCAGGAAAGGGGAGTTTGAGTCCCTGAACATGATCAGACCCAGGGGAAGGGCCACATGGAAGTGAAGTGACAGCGCAGGGGAGCCCGTGGGTCACCCCAGCACAGCCCCGGGTCCTGCAGGAAACACTGCTGGAATTTGTGCCTCTTGAGCAGGAACAAGAGTCCAAACCTCGATGCTCTCACCCACAACTCAATCCTCAAACGCCCTGTGTGTACCCAAACCCTTCACGTCTGATTTGTCTCCTGCATCCAGCCCCTGAGACAGGGCAGGAGCCGGGAGATGGATGGCTGGAACATCCCGGCAGCCCGGGAGCCGGGCAGTTCTTCCCTTCAGCTCCGCTTCCCCAGGACAATAAACGCATCCCTGTTCCCATCAGAGCCCTGCCGGTGCCCCATTAATCACCGAGGGTGGGCAGGCTCCGGGAAAGCTGATCCTCCTCTCCCTGCTGCTCTCGCGGGGACAGCAGGGGACAAGTGGCTAATTGGGAGCTTTTACCGAATGTTAGAACCCTCTCCTGGCTGGCTGTCAATTAGAGCTCTAATTCCATCTGAAGGAGACGTGGCTAACGGAGCTGAGCCTGAGCAGCAGAGGAGTGGAGCGAATTAAGAAATCGGAGTTCAGGCTGACAGGGGGAGGAGGATGGCTCGGAATCCCAATTTCCACAGCCTGGCCGCGGCTCCCAGCGGTTCAAACCTGCTCATGGCGGGGTTCAGAGCTTACGATCCCAAAATGTTGCTCAGGTAAATGGAATGGCTGCAAATGGAGCAGCTGGGGGGGCTCTGCCTTCCCGAGGTCGGGTGATAAACACAGGATGTCCAGCAGGATGGGCATGGAGTGATTCCAGCTATTTATGTGAATTCCTGATGCCTTCAATGGCTTTGAACTGACAGAGGAGGTTTGGGTGGGATGTGGGGAAGAAATTCTCCCCTGTGATGGTGGGGAGCCCTGGCACAGGCACAAAAACCCTTGGCAGGGGGGTTGGAATGGGATCAGCTTTAAGGTCCATCCAACCTAAACCATCCCAGAATTCCATTAAAAATAATAATAAAAATCCTAAATAAATCTGAACACTAAGAGGAGAATACAGGTGTTTCTCGGGTTTCTCATTCCTCCATCACGTTTGGTGTGATCCCAGGTTTCACTCTGCTTCAGAAGAGCCCGAATTCCAGTGGCACTGAAGGGCTTGGAAGCTTTGTGACCAGAAGAGCCCAGAAAACAGTACAGAATCACAGAATTAGGGAATATCCTGAGCTGAAGGGACCCAGAAGAACCATCAACACCAACGCAGCAACAGGAGAAAGCGGGAAAACTGGGTTTCCTGATGCCCCAGCTGCTGCTCCACTGGGAGCTCCTGGGTTTCTGGCAGCTCCTGGTTTTCTGTCTTTATTTACCAAAAAACCCCAAATCCAGCAGAATGAGCTGCAGTTTGCCCTTCAGGAGTCCCTGTGTCACCTGGGCTGAACACCAGCCCTTCCCATCAGATTTTCCAGGCAATTCCTCTCTCTGGAGCTCAGGGATCCCCTGCCCCAGCCCTTTCCCCTCCTCAGGAAATCAGGGATATTTCTGCACACAAAGGGAAATCGAGGAGCACAAAGCCTGCCTCAAACACTCTCCAATGTCTTTATTTTAGAGCAGCTGGAATCCGTTGCCTGTGGAAAACAGGCAGCCAAGAAGCTCCTTTCTATTATTTCTATTATTTCCATTATTTCTATTATTCTGCTTCTATTTCAGAAGCCTGAAGCACGAAGCTGCAGATGAACAAGTTTCCTCCATTCTCTAATTTTATGGGAAAAAAAGCCCAAACAGATGCAGGTTTCAAAGCTCAGCTCCCATTTTTCATTGCAGGGGTGAACTCACAGCAGCCCCTGCACTTTCCACCACCAGAGCCCAAATTAGCTGGGATATTTTGCAAACACATTTATTTTTCCATGCTTTATATGCTCTCCATGCTGAGGATTGAAACTTGAATTAATATTTATGAAAAAGCTCTTATTGATGTCGGAAGTACCTGGCCCAAGCACAGAATTTCTTGACAAAAGAGGTTTTTTCTGTATTATCCTTTGCAAATATGTGGCATAAATAATATAAAGTGTATTAAAGTGTTTACAACCCCTCAGATAAATTCAGATTCCTGTGTGCAGGAGCCTGGATAATGAAAAGGAATATTAAAATATGAGCAGCAATTCTGGTGATTAACATTTAGTACCAAATAAAAATTGAGATCACTGAAGGATGTGGAGTCTAATGGGCAAACCTGACGGTTAATTTAACCTGCAGGAGAACTGCAAATAAGCTTTTACCTCCAATTTATATTATTTTTTTATGTTTTTGCCAGGCATGAATCCAAGAAGTGAAAATTTAAACCAGAAAAGCAACTTCAATGTCTTGTTTAAAACAGGTTTTATAACAATAAAAAAGAAAACACATTTTGAACAGAAGATCTGGAATGTTTCACCCAGAATGCTTTACACTTATTAATTTATTTTGATTTTTATGGGCTTTCAGAGGGGTTGCTGGGAGTGAGAATAACTAGGAAATATGGAAATGATGCCTGAGAAGAAAACATCCCATAAAAATCCCTGTGGATTTTTTTTTAAAACATGTTTAGAGCAGGAAACACGAGATTTAAGGCGAAGCAGAGCATTTTAGAAGGATGAAAGCAGACACGGGGAATGGGTCTGGCTGCAGTGCCGCATCCCCAGGGCTGGGAACAGCAGGAAAATCTTCCCCAAGGAAATTTCCTTTGGAAGGGAGGCCAGGAAGGGCCTGATCAATATTCTTAGTCATAGCTGGGTTATTTAATTACGTGGGAATGAGCTCGGGTTTAACCAGATTTTTTTCCAGCTCGGGCTATTAAAAAGCTTTTCCTATAAATATCGCGAGCCCCAGGGGAGCGACCCTGCACTCCCAACCCCCGATTTCACTGAATCCATCCCCGCAGGAAGTTCTGGAAGCCCCCCCGGCCCCATCCTGCGGGGCAGCGGCTCCTTCCCGAGCTGCCGGGGTCGCAGGGATCCTTTCCCCCCGGGAATGTGCCGGGGTGCCTGGAACGCTGTCAGGAGCCACTTCGGATAATTGAAATCCTGCCTTAAAAGCATCCAGGGTGCGGAGCAGGAGCCGGAGCCTGATGCGGGGCCAGGGGTTAATGCAGGAGAACGTTTCATCTTCGCGGAGGGACGGGGCAGAAATTGATTGATTTGTTTGTTTATTTGCTCGCGTTTGGCCCCTTAAAAGAGGGGAAAAAGCGGCTCCACAACCAACGGCGCAGTAAGAAGGCAAACCCCTCTCTGCAGCTCTGCTCTCCCCGGCGGATGCCCCTGCTCCTCCGCCGTGCCCTGGGGCGTTCCCGAGGCAGCGGGCGGTGGCACGGCCCCAGCCCCAGCTCGGGGGTCCCTGGGCTAACACACCCCAAAATCCAGCAGCAGTCCGCCTCGGGGGTCCCTGGGCTAACACACCCCAAAAACCAGCAGCAGTCCGCCTCGGGGGGCTGAGCTAACACACCCCAAAAACCAGCAGCAGTCGGGCTCGGGGGGGGCTGAGCTAACACACCCCAAAATCCAGCAGCAGTCCGCCTCGGGGGGCCTGAGCTGCTCTGGACACCCGGAGCTGATCCCAGCCCCCTCCACGAAGAGAGCTCCTGGCAAGGACAGCTCGGGAGGAAGGGGGGAGATGGAGGGAGGGGTGGATCGTGATCCATCGGCTCGGGAGGGCTGGGGACCAGCAGAGAGAGACCTTTAACAGCGGGAATCTTCTCCTGGGCAGGATCTGGGGAGCTGCGGGAGCTGGGTGAGGTGTGATGGATGAGCTCTGCCCGCAGCCAGCAGCAATTCTGGGGACCTGCCACCAGCCCGGGCTGGGACAGCTGAGCAGCAGCTCCCGAGGCGTTCACCCACTGCCTTTTAAAATGCTCTACTTCACCTTAAATCTCGTGTTTCCTGCTTTAAACATGTTTAAAAAAAAAAATCCACGGGGTTTTTTATGGGGTGTTTTCTTCTCAGGCATCATTTCCATATTTCCTAGTTATTCTCACTCCCAGCACCCTCTGTGAAAGCTCACAAAGATCCGAATAAATTAATAAGAGTAAAGCATTCTGGGTGAAACATTCCAGATTTCTTGTTCAAAAGGTTTCTTTTTTATTATCATAAGACCTGTTTAAAATAAGGCATCGAAGTTACTCCTAAATTACTTTTCTGCTTTAAATTTTCACTTCATGCACCATCTGAGCACCTGCTCCCTCCAGCCAATAAAGAAACCTACAGATTTCTGCTTTCAGCGAATCTGACCCTGAACACGTGGGGGATTCCGAGGTGACAGCGGCTCCCCGGGGCCAGGGCCCGGCTCTGTCCCCTGCATTCATGCGAGAGCTTTACCCGCTGTTCCCATCTGCTCCCACCCCGCGCTCCGCGGGCAGGGAATTGCTCTGAGATCTGCACACAAAGCCCTGCAGTCAATCAGAGAGTTCCTAGAATCGGCTTTTCCCCACCCCTGGGCTGTCCCAGAGCGCAGAGGAAGCCTGGAAGCGCTGCCTGTCCCTCCTGCACAGCTGCTGTGACAATGGAGCAGCCTCTGTCCCCTCCCGGGGGACACCGAGCCTGTTCCATCCCAGGAGCACCGGCAAGGGGGGACCCAGGAGTCAGGGGTGGAAAAGCTGCTCTCAGAGCCCCTCTGGTTACCGGCTCCTCAGGGAAAGATGAGCCCCAGCGCAGGCGGGAGGAATTCTGTCTGTTGGAAAAACACCATAAAGTTTGAAGAAAGGAAAAAACTCCTCAGCACGCAGTGGAAAAGGGGATGCAGCCGGCCCAGGATGGAGAAGGGACCCAGGAATGCTCTGAATTCCACAGTGTCCCTGTTTTATCCTCTCCCCAAACCAGGCATTGATCTGCCCTTGGCACTGCCAGCTGTGCCCGAGCCCTGGGGCGTCCCCACAGCTCCTCGTGGTCAGCGGCCGAGAGTGACCCGAACACCTCTGATTTATGGCACGGGAAAAGCTGCTCATGAAAACACCAAAACCCTGAGCCAGGAGGGCGAGTTTGGGCCTGACATGGGGTAACATCCCAAGTGGGGATAATCTACAGGAATGGGATTCTACTGTAACCCCATGTGGAGGGAGTTAATTACAAACCTCAGCAGGATCCAGCTCCTTCCGAGGCACCTGGGCTCCATCACTCTCATTTCTCCTCCTGAGGAGAGGATTGCTGCATTGTGCCAGCAGGGATTTGGGGTTTGTCCCCAAGAACTCGTGGAGCAGAGCAGAGAATGAACCCTCAGCCCCCTAAACCAGAGTTTGATGTCCCCGAGGCTGAGCCACAGGGAGCACAGAAAGTGAGGGAGCACAGAAAGTGAGGGAGCTGTGAGCAACCTTCACCTCCTCCCCTGCAGCTCCCGTGACCCTTCTCACCCGAATCATGAGCCCAAAGCGTGGGGCTGCCGGGGAGATGCTCCCCAGAGACAAGGTGTGGGACACCAGCAGCGTCCTCTGGGGAGCAGGGCCACCAGATCCTGGAGGATGGGCAGGGCCACCAGATCCTGGAGGATTGAGCAGGGCCACCAGATCCTGGAGAATGGGCAGGGCCATCAGATCCTGGAGGATTGAGCAGGGCCACCAGATCCTGGAGGATGGGCAGGGCCACCAAATCCTGAGATCTGAGCAGTGTCACCAGACCCTGCAGGATTGAGCAGGGCCACCAGATCCTTCAGGATGAGCAGAGCCACCAAATCCTGTAGGATTGAGCAGTGCCACCACATCCCGTAGGATGAGCAGGGCCACCAGATCCTGAGATCTGAGCAGTGCCACCAGCCCCTGTAGGATGAGCAGGGACTGACACCAAGCCGGAGGGGCTGCAGGATGCCACACAACATCCCCAGTTCCCATTTCCTGACTGGTGTAACCACCCCAGAGCTGCCTGCAGGCAGGGCAGCAGCACTGGGGGCCTCCGAGCCCTCCTGCCCTGCTCCTCCCCTGCATTAATTAATGCTATTTTACACATTAATGTCATTTTACACATTGATGCCATTTTACTCAATAATGCTGTTTTACACATTAATGCCATTTTACACATTGATGTCATTTTACACATTGATGTAATTTTACACATTGGTGTAATTTTACCCATTAATGGCATTTTACACATTAATGCCGTTTCACACATTAATGTCATTTTGCACCTGCCCCTGTGTCTGACCGCTGGAAGGATCCTGCCGCAAACGAGACAAATCCAATCGCGGCTGCCGGAGCTCCCATCTCTCATCCTGAAGGGAACATTTCCCGTTGAAAGCCGGGCTCGCCTTCCCCTCGCAGCTCCGGCGGCTCCGTCCTGGCCATTAGCGAGACGCGGCTCCCGCCGATGGATCTGCGCTCCGGATCCTCCTGCATCGATCCCGGAGGCCCGGGGGCAGCTGCGCCCCTCGGCCCCGGCCCCGGAGCCTCTGCGGGCGGCACGCGGGGCTGTCCGGAGCCGGCCGGGCGCGGGGATGCTCCGGAGTCGATAACGGCTCTCAGCTGCCGCCGCTGCCCCGCACGGCGCCTGCAGGGGAGGCGAGGGGAGGGGAGGGGGATCGGCTGGCTCTGACCCTCGCAGGGGTCGTTTCTGCCCGGCAGTGAGGCCCGGAGCACACGGGGCAGGGCTCCCAAGGGGAACAAAGGAGTTTGAGAGGAGAGAAGGAGCTGAGACAGTTCGCTTTAATTAAAAAACCCCCAAACCTCCACACCCAAAACCCCGAACAAACAAAACAA